>SDVV010025933.1:0-12340 GCA_016164225.1 Gammarus roeselii | reverse complement strand
GAAGTGTTAAACCGTTTTCGGAGTCATGTAGGGAAATAAGCCTATCAACGCAACCGCTAGATGGCGTTGGTTGCCGAAAGACTGGCTTGCCCCAATCTGAGGGTCTCTTGTTGTGTTGTGAGCCAGTGGGGGTGGTCGTGCACTGCCGAACTCCGAAGATAATACGGATAATGTTTCCACGTCTACGAGAAACGATAAGTCTAAACTAAGACCTTTTGACCAGTCAGTTTTAGGGACGTAGAGATTCACAGTAGACTAACCAAATGTTAGGTAGGGATTTTCTTTGTAGTTATTTCTAGTAACTGTAGCTACACCGTAGACCTGACATGACTCGCTGTGCTCATTTGATTTTGTACACAACAATGGCGTCGTTCGACTTAAGCTAAAGGTAAATTAAATTAAAGTAAACCTACAAATGACCTCAAATATCACCAGTCTGGATTTTGGTTTCAATGACATTAAGATTTATAAATCTATGTATGTAAATAGTTTAAATAGGATGTCATGAAGGTTGGGAAGCGAAGGTGAGAGAAAACCCAACCACATGGTAATGATCTGTTCCAATGTATTAAGAGATAGAAATGTCATGTTGTTTTAAGATGTGTGTGTAATAATTAATAATAAAGGTAACCTCTAAAGGATGGGTAAGCGAAGGTGAGAGAAAACCCATCCACAGTCTACATCTGCTTGATAAGCCTCTGTCTACCACCGCTTGTTAAGCCTCTGTCTACCTCCGCTTGATAGGCCTCTGTCTACCTCCGCTTGATTAGCTTCTGGCTATACCACCGCTTGATTAGCCTCTGGCTACCTCCGCTTGAATCGCCTCTGGCTACTTCCGCTTGAATCGCCTCTGGCTACCTCCGCGTGATTAGCCTCTGGCAACATCCGCTTGAATCACCTCTGGCTACTACTTCCGCTTGAATCGCCTTTGGCTACCTCCGCGTGTTTAGCCTCTGGCTACCACCGCTTGATTAGCCTCTGGCTACCTCCGCGTGATTAGCCTCTGGCTACCTCCGCTTGGTTAGCCTTTGGCTACCACCGCTTGAATCACCTCTGGCTATCTCTGCTTGGTTAGCCTCTGGCTACCTCCGCGTGATTAGCCTCTGGCTACCTCCCCTTGATTAGCCGCTGGCTACCTCAACTTGGTTAGCATCTGGCTATCTCCGCTTGATTAGCCTCTGGCTACCACCGCTTGAATCGCCGTTGGCTACCTCCGCTTGATTAGCCTCTGGCTACCTCCGCTTGGTTAGCCTCTGGCTACCACCGATTGAATCGCCTCTGGCTACCTCCGCTTGGTTAGCCTCTGGCTACCTCCGCTTGAATCGCCTCGGGCTACCTCCGCTTGGTTAGCCTCTGGCTACCTCCGCTTGGTTAGCCTCTGGCTACCTCCGCTTGAATCGCCTCTGGCTACCTCCGCTTGGTTAGCCTCTGGCTACCTCCGCCTGGTTAGTCTCTGGCTACCACCGCTTGAATCGCCTCTGGCTACCTCTGCTTGGTTAGCTTCTGGCAACCTCCGCTTGGTTAGCCTCTGGCTACCTCCGCGTGATTAGCCTCTGGCTACCTCTGCTTGGTTAGCCTCTGGCTACCTCTGCGTGATTAGCCTCCGGCTACATCTGCTTTATTAGCCTCTGGCTTCCTCGGCGTGGTTAGCTTCTGGCTACCTCCGCTTGATTAGCCTCTGGCTACCTCCGCTTGGTTAACCTCTGGCTACCTCCGCGTGATTAGCCTCTGGCTATCACCGATTGAATCGCCTCTGGCTACCTTCGCTTGGTTAGCCTCTGGCTACCTCAGCGTGATTAGCCTCTGGCTACCACCGCTTGATTAGCCTCTGGCTGCCACCGCTTGAATTGCTTCTGGCTACCTCCGCTTGATTAGTCTCTGGTTACCTCCGCTTGGTGAGCCTCTGGCTACCTCCGCGTGATTATAGCCTCTTGCTACCTCTGAGCTGAAATCTGTTACTACTACTGTTGAGTTTGAGGTGTGGAAGGTTCCAAGTTGCCCCTGCAACCTATCAAGAAAAGTCCTGGCTTAACGTAGCGTATGCTGGCCATGGTTACGTGCAGTGTTATACCTACCTGGTGCGTGCGGTGTTATATCTTTCTGCGATAAAACATTGGGGAAATTGGTGCAGGCTGGCTATGGTTACCTGCAGCGTTATACCTACCTATTATTGGTTTACCTACCTGCTATAAAACATTGCGGAGATTGGTGCATGCTGGTCATGGCTACGTGCAGCGTTATACCTACCTGTGAGCATTATACCTACCTGTGATAAAACATTGGGAAGATTGGTGCATGCTGGCCATGGTTACGTGCAGCGTTATACCTACTTGTGAGTGTTATACTTACCTGCGATAAAACATTGCGGAGATTGGCGCATGTTGGCCATGGTTACGCGCAGCGTTATACCTACCTGTGAATGTTATACTTACCTGTGATGAAACATTGCGGAGATTGGCGCATGTGTCGACTTCATGTTGAGCTTCGATGAGTATTGGAAATCACAGCAGATTGTTAATATTTATTGAGGATTAATTCAACTTATTGTTGCCATCAACGATGATCTACTTTGAAGGTATCATCAATGATCATCGATGAGTCACAAATGTGTGTTATTTCAGAATGACCGACCAAAACCAGGATTTTGTCTGATTTATTCCTTACATCATATCAACTTTCGCATGTATTAATTCGTTATTTAATTGCACAAATCTAACAGCACCACGGGACTTGTCGTGATGAAGCGAAATGGGAAGCAGATGAGTTTGGAAAAAGTAACGACTGCGTGTGACCAGACTTACAGAAATACCCTTCGTTTTCTTCCGACTTAAGAATTAAAATATTTCGATAAAAAAGAGGGAAAACTATGATGAACAATATTCGATTTGCTATGATTTCAAATTTTTGTTATTTATATTCTCGATGATGTTTCCGAACATTTTAGGCCTAAAAACAATTGGAAAAATCATTTGAAACGATACTGAGGAGCTTTCATCGTTGGTTAACGACGAGCGCAACGATACTGAGGAGCTTTCATCGTTGATTAACGACAAGCGCAACGATACTGACGAGCTATCATCGTTGATTAACGACGAGCGCAACGATACTGAGGAGCTTTCATCGTTGATTAACGACAAGCGCAACGATACTGACGAGCTATCATCGTTGATTAACGACGAGCGCAACGATACTGAGGAGCTTTCATCGTTGATTAACGACAAGCGCAACGATACTGACGAGCTATCATCGTTGATTAACGACGAGCGCAACGATACTGAGGAGCTTTCATCGTTGATTAACGACAAGCGCAACGATACTGACGAGCTATCATCGTTGATTAACGACAAGCGCAACGATACTGACGAGCTATCATCGTTGATTATCGACGAGCGCAACGATACTGAGGAGCTTTCATCGTTGACTAACGACGAGCGCAACGATACTGACGAGCTATCATCGTTGATTATCGACGAGCGCAACGATACTGAGGAGCTTTCATCGTTGATTAACGACGAGCACAACGATACTGACGAGCTATCATCGTTGATCAACGACGAGTGCGATCGTTAGTGGCCGTCGAATAAATATTCACAGTTATCGATTGTTGCTGAAGTGTCGCCGTCCTCCATCGAAGAAAAGTATCTTCCTCAACCCATTCATTAAAAAGGTTGTCGGGAACCTGATCACGAGAGTCTGTGTAAACAAAGTATTGAGGAACGGGCTAAAACGTTGGACGATTGTAAGCGGCGGTGTCCATCATGTTAGTTACTGATGATAATCCGAGCGAAAAATGTATTTATCGTTGCTCAACGATGAAAATTAGCTTCATTGATTGTTTTCTTCAAATATCACAGAAAATCACGCATGTTTAAAAACATTTCCGAATATTGATGAAATGTTTTCAATATTTGACTATGATTATAAATTAGTTAAGAATCCAAATTTTGAATTTATTGTTTGAATTGTGGATTTTGTTTCATTGTTATTTTACGAATGATGTTATATTCATTAGCTGATGTCTCAAAGAGCGTACAGAACCGTCGAGCAACCATGAGAATATCATTTCATTGCTCAACGATGATAGTTACCGTCGGGTGCCCTTCTCTGCCATTAGCAGTAAAAATCATCACAGGATATCACTGTTGGCGGCTATCGACGATGTCATATTATTGATGTTCAAATAAGGAGAATACCACCATTGGCCAATTTTTGAACAACACCTGTAACCTGAAGGCAGCATGTTTATCTGATGTTCAATCATTTTCAATCCTCGTTGTTCATCAACGATGCAATCTAATTTGAGCAACACCTGCGGCATCCGTCCAAGATCTGAATTGTAACATTGAAGAGTTGGCCGCTCCTTACTGAACTACGATGGTGTTTTGCGATAATTTTGTCTGCGATTATTCGAGCTACATACTTCGTAACGATATGTGAACATTTATATAAAACATCAGGTTATCTTATACAGACTCTAAACTGAATCCCTCATGAAGGGCGGGTGGCATAGCGCATCTCACACACCTCTCACACACTTACACGCGAACAAATTTAGCCCTTAGGCGCTGATATGTCCGGCCAGGAGACCTTGCAACACACAATTCAGGTTAGGAGTGAGGTCCAAGATAAGTGTCAACGGCAGGGCCCGACAGTTGACTGGTTTACCACTGCTGCGTCATAGTAGCCTGGCCCTCCCCACCCACGACCATCCCGTTTCTCAACGAGACGCCACTGATTACACTAAACAACACAGACACACCCAATCGTAAGCCTCTCAACTCTTACTCTCAACACACCTCCCCTGACGTCTCATTCTGCTCTCCCAATCTCGTTCTAAACTGTCAATGGACAGTCCACCAGGACATGCCGCCTGACCACCCTCCAATAGACATCAATTACCAACTTCAATCTACAATCCACAATAAGACCCCTTAAATTTTTCGTAACTACATGAGAGCAGGCTGGGACGAATACAAGACATCAATAGACACCGCCTATACAAGACGCTGACATCACCTTATACATATCCATTGACACAGCCCCAAAACACTTCACCACAGTTCTCAACCCTTACACCCCTCTGCTATTTCATTGACAACAAGTCTGTACAAGCAAAAAATTATGTAGATTTTGTGCTCTTTCCAATGACGCAAACAGATTTTGAATCGGATTTTTTTGTTCTTTTTCTTTTTTGAAAAAAAGTCAAAATCGTTAATTTTTGAAATTCGAAAATTTCTGGCAGAGTATTTTTTAATTATGGTCTAAAATTAAACGATCTTGGTGATTTCATAGGTTTTTCAGCGCACTTTCAAATCAATCTCGCGATATTTTTTGCTAAGACGCACCGTTTAGTAACAATTTATGAAAAAAGTCGAAAAAAATGAAATAGAAATCTTGGATTTTGTTTACTAAATCATTTGATTGAAAAAATATAGAGACATCCGGTTGTTTTATTGTAAATAAAGTGCTTGTAGCCATATAGTCTATAGTCTAGTATACCCAACTGTGTAGCTGCAATGGTTTAATTTTTATAAAATAATGAAGAAAAAACAGGCAAAACATCAATACCGGAACTCATCAGAACATTGAAAATAATGAATAAATTGCCATATATTAGCATAAAATCAGCAATAAAACAATGTGAACTTACCTAGCATTCCTATAATTGTTGTCATCTTGTATTTCTTTTCTGTATCATCATCTTCCCTCTGTCAAAGATGAGCCATGGATCCCTGGAGGCCTACGCGCTAACCTAATCTGGCATCCTGTACTCTCTGTGCTATTTGTGATTATCTTCACTAGTTCCTAGCTATATAATAATAATAATGACAATAATAAAAGCTTTATTAACAACCAACATGGACATAGTATTACAATTGAGACATCTTATGTTAGAGTTACAGTGAGAACAAAGTTATAAAATAACCGCACACAATTATGAATAAATTACGGCATACAACTCTATCCTGCCTATGTGTATAGTAATTTTTTCCATCGCTTATGTGTATAATAATCCATCCATTGCATCACCAGAGCAGATTGCAGCGAGGATTTCATTTGGGGAGTTCATAACTCGAGTCATAAGGCTGTCTGCCACTTTACGGAACAGTACCTTGATGTGGTCTGACTGGTTTTTAGCAAAAACCCTGCTCGCTGACGTCGAGTGAGGGACCTGCATCAGCCGTCTAAATGTGTCATTATAACTCACTGTCAATTTCCTCACGCTATATTGGAAGTATTTTCTCCACAGTGCATTACAATAAATCGGGTAACAATATGATTTGAAGTGCTGGATTTTAGCTTCCCTTGGTGCAAACGAGAATTTTCGTATCAGCATGTTACCAACTGCATTTTGCCGCCTTGTTTGCTTTGCAACATCATTGTCATCAGTGCAATCTGCTGTGATGATGTGCCCTAGATATTGAAATTCATCCACATAATCCAGTGCAACACCGCCTAGTTTTCTCTCAGTCGATAAGTAGTAACTAGGACCCTTCGGTCTAACTAGCATGCATACAGTTTTTGCAGTGTTATATATAATATCATGAGGCTCAGCAAAATTATTACAGATATCAAGAAGCTTTTGCAATGCTGAGAGAGTTGGTGCTAACAACACCATATCATCTGCATAACTAAGATTGTTAGCACAACAGTTGGCGACATGACACCCATGGTTTTCTCTACTTAGAAGGTAATTCAACTCATGAGTGTACACGTTATACAACAGTGGCGAACTACCCCATCGCACTAAGAATTCCTGTTCCCTGTACCAAAATACAAGCAAGTGCACAATGTGAAGAGGGGCTCCTCTCTCAATTAACTTTCTGAACGAAGTCCAATGGTTTACTCTATCAAGAGCTTTCTTCGCGTATAAAAAACACAGAAAAACAGGCGAGTCTCTACATTTGTAATACTCAACAGTTTGTTTCAATCCAAATATTGCCATTTCAGTTCCATGACCCTCTTTGAATCCAAACTGACTGTTTGCGGTAGACAGAAATGTTTGCAGTGTTGCAAGAATAATCTGCTCAAGAACCTTGGAAATTGAGGTGGCAATAGCAATGGGGCGATAATTATTTATATCAGAAGGGTCAGTCGTTTACATTTCAGAAGAGGAATCACAGTTACATGCATTCTCTCTCTTGGTAGCTCCTTGACATGAATGCAGCCCGAAAAGAAGAGAGCAAGCACTGCATTCAGTCTGTGGGAAGCATTCTTGAACACTTCACTCGGTATGTCGTCATTTCCAACAGTTTTTTATTTATAAGGCCTTTGATAATGCTCCTAACCTCTGCCACCGAAACCATTTCGTTAACAGCAGGAACATTATCGAGGGCGTTTTGCACCCAACCTCTATTCTCTTCCGTGTCAACAGAATTAGCAATGTGCTGGAAATGCTCCCCCCAGACCCTTGCAATGTTTGCTTCCCCAGTTACGCCCGCCACTGCGAGTGGAAGTGCTTCCTTTTTACCTTCTCGCAATTTTGCTAGAAGAGCCTGCGACGCAACTTTTGCTCGTTCTCTCTCAAAAACGCGAGTTCTCTACAAAACCGTGACTATGCTATCCTCATTGCTACCGTAAGTTGACCTCCCCGAGCCCTTCCAGCAATGTTCCAATTAAATACGGCGTCTTGTACAGCATAATTCAGTTCTCGTGCTCGTTCATTCCTACCTGGGACGTTATATTTGCTCGGTTTTCTACTGCCAGAAACACGCCGTCCTGCAATTAATATACACTGCCTCGTGCAGCCATACAGATAATTTAATCTTAGCAATATTTGTAAGAAGAACATCGAGCTCAGCATAGAAACTGTCCAGTCGTCCCTTATTATCAAAATTCCAATCAATCGTTTTAACCTCGCAAGAGTTGATTGTCTAGGAGTCTGCATTCCCTCTGCACTCAAAGTTACCCCTAAAACACAGTAATCCGTACAGGCAACATCGGGCAGCAAGTGACAGAAGATTGATGCATCTAATAACAGCGAGGACCAAGCAATATGATCGATCCATGAGGTGAAAAGAGAACCGTGATTCACATGCGTGTTCGTGTCCGGTGGCAGCAGCCTTGCGTCCTGAAATACAACATTATGCTCAGCAAATAGATCTTCATTCTCAATGAACCTATTTGTGTGTGGGGAGGCATTAAAATCTCCTAAAATTCACACATGTTACTCTTCCCTACTCTCCAATATACCCCCAAGAACACCCATGCATCTGAGATTTTCCTCCAGATTTTCACCGGAGTTGACAGGGAAGTAAACATTTAAGAACAGCACAGAAGTCTCGTGAAATGAAACGCTCAGACCCAGGATTCTATTAAAATCGTATTGCGGTCTTTTTATATGTGGGCTCAGAGATTGTTGCCAAATGAATGTCAAACCCCCATGTGGCCTCCCCACCCTGATTTTCTTTCCGTCTCATCGACAGAGGAAATTGAGAATGGAGAGAGGACGGTAAATTAAGCTGCCAAGGATGAAGCCACGTCTCCTGCAAAGCTATTAACTGAGTTGTTTTGCAGAGGTCTGCGACATAGGCTTCCCAATTTCCCGTTAAGCCAAAACAATTCAGAGAGGCAATTCGAACTTCTGTTCTGCTACCATTATTGACCTCCATTCTACAGCTGCCTCGCCCTGCACTGGATTCTTTACACGCCTTCTACTCTTTACTTGTATCTCCCTTATCCGTTCTCTAACATCTGCTTCACTTTGTTCATCTGTCAGGTCGTAGTCTTTTGGTAAGCGCACGTTGGTCTTGACTAGCTGTAGGCAGGTTCTGCGTCCCCATATATCTCAAAGGGGGACGTGTTCCCTCTTGTGCTAAGATGTTTCTTGCACTTGAACGATGTATCTTCGCCAAGATGCTGCTTCACACGTTCCTTAATTTTTCTTAGAGGGAACCTACTTCCAGTATACGGTACTGACACGAAGAGTTTCGTATTGCCATTAGTCGCGAAACTCTCATAAAGAACACGCCCATTACCTATCTTTACGTTAATGTTCCTCTTCGACGATTTTTTCTTCCTAATTGCCGACACATCCATGAATCCCTCCTGATTGCTCGGCAACGTTTGCTCATCACCTCTAGTGCTTGAGTCAAGACTTTGTGGAGACAGTCTCTCTCCGCCACTAGATGGCGCTGTATCTGTTGCCTGGGGCTGAACATTCAAATACAATTGCAAAGCCTCCTTCGCTGCCTCCGCACCGTATGTTGTCTTGGCTATTGCAACCAGACCGTCTATCGGAATGACGTTTCTTCTTGCTTTTAGAAAACATAGTACATCATTTACATGTACGTTATTCTCACCTCCACCTGCATTGCTGACATCCTTGCCTCTTGGTGCCATCTCTCACTGGGTTTGTACTTCAGGTTTTAAGTCACACGCTCTGTTGTCGCTACCCTCGCGCAATTTTCACTTGGTGGCCCGTGTCGAGAGTTCAGCTCACAAAACACAGTATTCAATCAGTACCTCTTTTATTCAGAACCCATAAGTAGATTCAAAATGTGCACTAGGATCTTATACACCACCTGTGCAGTGCATCAGCACAAATATAATCACCACCTTCTGAACGGGTCACAAACTCTGGGAGCACAAAGCAGGCACCCCCTCTCACTACCACCGAAGCAAGTAATATATGTATGTATTCAGCTTCCAATACGTCAGTCCCTCCATCAGTCTGTCAGTCAGTCAGTCAGTTCGTCAGTCAGTCAGTCCGTCCGTCAGTCAACCAGAAGTAGCGAACTACTTCTGGTCATCCGTGCTAGAAAAACGCATACTCTTTTGTGGCACCGGACTCATCACGTTCGTCTTCACTGTCACTGTTGGTGTCTGAGGATGTCGTGTCAGCTACAGCTGCAGCAGCAGATGCAGCAGCAGCATCAGAATTTCCTTTATCAGTGTAGTCCTTGGAAAGCTTTATGTGGCAATTGTTGTAGCAAACGTGATTACACATTGGCTTGCCACTTGGCAGGCACCCATATATTGTCCTGCCAGAGCAACCCTGCATGCAACAGGTGTGTCTAGTGCACTCTCGGGGCTTGTGTGGTTCGGGACCACTTGTAGACGGAGCTGGTTCGTCGGGTTCCTGCTGCGCGGACGGCTTCCGTTTTGGCAAAGTTGTCGACAATGGCATGGGGACAATCTGGTGGAAGATACCTCTAGGATCATCTGGTTGGTGTTTGGATGTAGGTCTGCACGTTGGAGTGTTAGGCCGATCCGCAGAGAGAAGGGAGTTGATGAGGGCAAACATGAACTTCTTTTGACCAGATCGCTCCACTGGGTACGTGCCAGGGTACGTTTTTCTATATATCACCATGCCATTGATGACTGCGAGACCTATAAAATACAAGGCAAGCTTCTTCCACATTTTGCGGCTCGTGCGATACACGGAGTAATTACCTTCCATCTTGTCATTTTTGTCGACTCCGCCATGTGCTTGTTGTAAGCAAAGACACAGGCGGGTTTCTTGAATCGGCTGACTCTCCTACTCTTCAACTTTGCTTCGTGCCGCGATTTACCTCGGCGAGTGAACGGTGCAGGTTCAACAGGATGAGTTTGATGTTCACTTGTCAACATAGTAACTACTTTCTTGTCCCTCCACTGCACCATAGCCAGATGAGCATCGATTGAAACAGCTGCCCTGAAGTCTCCCGGAAGTATGACCTGGTCATCAATCCATCTTGGGTGCTTTGTTTTAGATGTCTTACCGGAACAACGAAGAAAAGCTGGGAACTGATTGCGATTTTCAAGGCATATTCCTGTGCAGTCGATTCCCATGACCATTCGAAGATACCGGAACAAGTTAGGATTAGTGTAGAAACGGTTCGTATACAACGAATAGCCATCAGTTTCCCTAATGTGGAAAGATCGATCTCATTGATGACTCTCATGAGATGGGTTGTGCACAATAAAACCGCAAATGTAGCCAGTAACCGTTTCAACAAGCTTGTACGACTTTATGTGATATTTGTGCGGTTTGCTTGGGTTATACTGCCGCAACATACTCATTCCCTTGAAAGGCATCCCGCTTCATCGAGGCGGGAGTTCAGCATCCCCTTGTAGAGTCTGGCTGAACTCTCAGAAAAGGCGTCAATGATTGGTAGCAACCGTGCAATGGAGTAGAGGTGATGCTTCTTGGGAGGCAAGATCTCACAGTCAACAAAGTGCAAGAAACGCAGAATGGTCTCAAACAGTTTGTGCGACATTACCTCCCCAATCATGGGATTCCGTGTCGGTTTGTCGTAGCCCCATAAATCGTTTTGCTCACGCGGAGGAAGTATGCTCTTCAGCAGAAGAATGCCAAAAAAGACTCGGATCTCGTCAGCCCTCACTGGAGATGGTGGTTTTGGAGTCCCTCTTCGTGTGCTCAGCCGTCGTCTCGAAGAACCTAGGGGGAAGAAATAGCTCCACTGCCTCAAGTTCAGTGAAATGCTCTGGCACGTCAGCTGACAGACCAGGGTCCACAGGCTTGAATGGCAGGGGTTCCAATAGAATTTCTTCTGTGTCTGCTGGTTGCCAGATTATCTGTGGTACTGTTTTGGAAACAGACTTTCTGGCTGCTGTACTGCCTCCTGCTATTCCTCCGCAACGTCCTCATCGGGAACTTCTTGATCCGGACTTCTTTTTGACCCGTAACTATGCCTTTTCCTTGACCCTTGGCCTTTTCTTTCCCCTTGGCCGGCCCTTTCCCCTTGGCCGGCTCTTTCCCCTTGGCCGTTCCTTTCCCCTTTCCTTTCACCGCCTGTTTCGGTAAAACTTTTTTGAACCGCTGCTTGAACCACTTTCAGCTATGTCAGTAGCTGAGGTAGTGGCTTCAGAATTGGGTGTTTCGTGACTCACCTCTGCGACTTCAACTTCAGCAACAATGGCTTCCACAGTTGGCTCTGCAACAGCTTGCTGCATAGTATCACTCGTAGGTACTTGGGCAACGTCCAAGTCAACGTATTGATTATTAGAACTGTCAGGTAATGAGAATGGCTCCTGTATAGTTACACAAGACTCTACAACAGTCGCGAAAGGTGCTGTCGGATAAATTTCAGTAGGCCCTTCAGCATATCCGTCCTCAACATTGTCATAGCGAAATACCGGTTCAGTGTGCGTCAAGTCGTCGTCGTCGTCTTCAGAACCCTTAATATTGGAGTCGTCTATTTCTATAATTTTCTCTATCTCCTCTTGAGACAAGGCTTTACGAGTCATTGTTGCGAGTGTATCACTTTATATTATTGTTCATAAAAATCTAGAATTTTTAATTTACGTATGAAAAAAATAGAAAAAAATAAGAGACATTAGAAACCAAGTACACAAAAATCACAAAGGTAATGATAGGCAAGCATGCAAGTGCATA
>SDVV010025932.1:0-12340 GCA_016164225.1 Gammarus roeselii | reverse complement strand
ATGTGTTCTATGTAACTCCGTCCAATTTCGAATCGTTTATGAATCTATTCCGCTTCTGGGAAGCCTCTTAGTTAAAAAAAAACTCTAGTTGATATCCTTTGATATGCGCATCAGATTCGCCTCATATCAACTCATAGTATTCTTCCGTGTATTCGTTCGACGTCGATTTCTAGGACAGTGTGAAGCTGCTATTATATTATTCATTACATACTATGATGCCTTATCCTGCTTCAAAAAAAAATTTCTTCCTGTGAATCTGAAGTCTGGTATCTACGTAAACATTTTAGTAGGTATCTTGGTCACATTGTTTTTCCTCTTACAGTGTCATCGGATTCCTGGATAGATCTTGTCCTTTGAAAAATAGTTCATCCTTTGTAGAACAACTTCTCGTACTCCTACAGGTGTCACCACCCATGCGCCGTTTGACTTGCTTATACTACCAATAAACAATACAGCGACAAAAGGAAGTTGATACAATATGTGCATTGTTCAAAAAATATGAATAACACCATATATAGAGTCTGCCCGTCCTATAAATTAAATAAACTTTACCTGACATATGTGACTCTCTTATATGCCTCCAATTCAGCCCTAGCGGTAACGGTTGCAGTAACACACTTATACACCTTTAGAAAATGGTTTCCGAGTAGAACGAGATTGAAAGTCTTACTTGATCAGGAAGCACTACGGTGACGTCGCCGTCAAGGTTGGTGCATCCTTCATTCATTATATCAAAGTAATAGTCACGTATACTATAAAGGGAGGTAGGTAGAGAGGAACGGCAGGAATTTGGGGTTGTTCTTTGACCCCCCACCCTCCTCACAGTTTCGAGCTAATGTGCTGAGGAGACGATGTATCATAGATGTTGGAGAATAGATGACATATGCCGTGTCATGAAAACTTTGAAAAGTATTAAGGAAAGTGATTCCTGTTATAATAAGGTATAGTTCGAATCGGGTAAGAGAAAACGAGTATATGAACTGAAGAGGATAAATAAACCTATAATGTACTGAAAAAATGTACCAGGTCACATCACATTTACTATATCATACCTCTAAACCTAGAATCACAACACGCATTTACCTCCTAAGTAAATTATCTAAAATTCGCTTTGGAACGAAGCCTGTCCACGTACTGCAATGCTTGTTTCCCTCCGGCCATGTTGTTTGCATTGATTCGACTTTAAATGACCACAAGGGAGCTACAGCGGGCCGTATCATCATTGAAGGCTTTTCACTAGTGGAACAACGCAGCCAAGCTTGCATTAACGCGTCCTCGTCCCCTCCCGACCCTCCCTTCCACTTGAGTTATTGCCGATGAGAGTCCTCCGATCCCCACCCCTCCCACGTCCTGTCATACCCTCTATTAGAACTCGTTCCTCCCGCGTACCTACTTGTTCTGGTCCCATCTCTTATGCGCTCTTAAGAGCCATCACCCCCTGATTTCCTAGCCACCCCTTCTACCCTCCGCTACCCTTTCATCCCCTCCTTGTCCCCATCCCACAAAGCGCCTCTTCACTCATCTATTCTCATTGGCATCTTGCCCTAACTAGAAATCATCTTCTTGTTCATCCTCGCTGTTTTCCCCCCTGTCTCCCCCACCGTCCCGTGCCCCCTCGAAGGCATGGAGAGAAAGACTCCTTCAGCAGGGGCCCAAATGAGCCACCGAGAGAGATTACTGCAGATAACGCATTGGGAGAAAGACTCCTTCAGCAGGGGCCCAAATGAGCCACCGAGAGAGATTGCTGCAGATAACGCATGGGGAGAAAGACTCCTTCAGCAGGGGCCCAAATGAGCCACCGAGAGAGATTACTGCAGATAACGCATGGAGAGAAAGACTCCTTCAGCAGGGGCCCAAATGAGCCACCGAGAGAGATTACTGCAGATTACGCAGAAACTCTAACGATTATTTGGCTTATTGATTGCAGTTGATCTGGCCACTGATACTTCAGGGCAACAGGATGGCTGTTAAGTGACTTTATAGAGAAGCGTATCGCCAACAGTACCTATCTACTGCTGGTTTGTTGATCCCTTTTATTATTAATTTACTGCCATAAATCTCGATTCTGTAATCTTCCATCGTGTCATTTGTAATTTTCCCAGTGAGGATATCATTATTTGCGACAATGAACACGTCACTCGCCCCATTTGCCGAGTGTAGGATTAGCACAGCCTCAGGACTACGGCTCCACTCAGGACTCATTTCCCATTCACGGTAAGAATTGTGACCAGTTAGCTAACCCCGAAACAGCATCAACCTAATGTTTTAAAGTATTTATTGTTCATGCCAGTCATGTGCATATTATATTGGATTGCAAAAGATTTCACCAGACAGAAATGATTTTTTATTTCCCCTTTTGAACCGCCGATAATTGATAGTAATTCCAGAAGCGGCAACAGAGAAATAAAACGCGCTTGTTCAAAATCAAGGAACATCTTTGCTGAAGATCAACGAGGTCACTTGTCAACTTGTATTGCTCCTCAATTT
Source organism: Gammarus roeselii (assembly GCA_016164225.1). Classification (NCBI taxonomy): domain Eukaryota; kingdom Metazoa; phylum Arthropoda; class Malacostraca; order Amphipoda; family Gammaridae; genus Gammarus; species Gammarus roeselii. The sequence continues at coordinate 9,853 of SDVV010025932.1, read as the reverse complement.
GATGGGATGAAAATTTATTTGTGAAGAAAGGTTTTGCGATACTTATTTTTTTCCTTGTCAATACAATACTGGTTACTGTCATTACCTCAGGTCGGCGATGAGCGGCGCTTGGACGGCCGTAAGATGGTAGTACGCCGATACTGTCATTACCTCGTTTCGTCGATGAGCGGCGCTTGGACGGCCGTAAGATGGTAGTACGCCGATACTGCCATTACCTCGTGTCGTCGATGAGCGGCGCTTGGACGGTCGTAAGATGGCAGTACGCCGATACTGCCATTACCTCGTGTCGTCGATGAGCGGCGCTTGGACGGTCGTAAGATGACAGTACGCCGATACTGCCATTACTTCGTGTCTTCGATGAGCGGTGCTTGGACGGCCGTAAGATGGCAGTACGCCGATACTGCCACTACCTCGTGTCGTCGATGAGCGGCGCTTGGACGGCCGTAAGATGGTAGTACGCCGAAATTGCCATTACTTAGTGTCGTCGATGAGCGGCGCTTGGACGGCCGTAAGATGGCAGTACGCCGATACTGCCATTACCTCGTGTCGTCGATGAGCGGCGCTTGGACGGCCGTAAGATGGCAGGACGGCAAGGACAATAACGCTCGGCCGACGGTGAACAATCGAGTAAAATTCCAGCAGGCCATGATGCATCACGATCTGTTTAAGGAACCAATAATTTTCCCAAAAGGGCCTTAACTGATGCTAGAGCAGTATGGGTTAAAGAAAAGGGGTTTTCCCCTCATATGGAAATTGTTTAAGCTATTGGCCTGTCGTCTTGCGCTTCTGGCCTATTCGAAGACAGTGACGAGGCCCTAACAACAGTACCAACAACCCTGCAAGAGGGCGTGGTTGTACTTTGATGCATCCTCTCCACCAAGTGGGTGAGGTGTCTTTGTTTCCTACCGTCTAAAAATAATATGATTAGGTCTCATTCTTTCCATCCGTCTAACGAAAAAGTATTCGGAGGACTTACTTTACGCCCTCTTCATGAAGAGGGTAAGGTTCCATTCTTCTGCTTTCCTCTCCAAGATGATTGTGAGGTTGCATGGAATATAACGAGCATGATAACCTTGAACATTCACAGCCTTTAAGTTTTATGTCTGTTAAATATACTCATGTTTCTGAACATTGAAAATTGTCCGTTCACAACTTGAATATTATTTTCCAAAAAACACATATATTTTTTTAAGTTTTACAAGCGTATAAAATATACGTGTTCAGTACAGGAAACAAATGAAAATATCATTATATATTCTTCTCACCACTATGAATCAACTTGATAATTTCAATAAGAATATTCTACTATTTTCAAGAACCTGGTACTGTAAATATTCGTCTCACCACTATGGATGCCACTTTTGAAGACAAGTACTATGAAACCAATCATATCTGTCTAATAATGGTACCAAAACACTGTTATTTATCCAGTAATTTATCCAGATTACGTACATCACTAGTCTCTCGTTTGCATTCACGGGAGGCACCAGCTGCGAATTCCTGTTCCTTTTGCGGTCCTGTTCCGCGCAGTCGCAACCCCGGAACAAGCAATGATGGAAGGTTCACGAGATCAAGGCTCGGGGGGATATTACGAAAAGACTGGAACACCCTGATCAGCAATACTCTTGAGATGAACGCATGCAGCTGAATACCTTGTTCCTGTATACTGAATACCTTGTTCCTGTATACTGAATACCTTCTTCCTGTATACTGAATACCTTGTTCCTGTATACAACTAAAAAATGTCTTCCTTCAAACTGGCAGCAACGTTATTCACGAACACTATTTTGGCCAGAAATTCGTAATTAAATTTTAGTTATTCTTCTCTGATTGAATTGGTGGATCAGAAATTGCAAATTTCTGTTCACATGTCAGAACTGAGTAAGCCATTTTTGGTTCATGGGATCAGAGCATTCGACTACTCGACCCAAATGATGCAACGTAGGAAAACTGCACAGATAACTTTTAATGTCTACAGATGTTCGGTGAACGTAGTTCTTGATACATGACTATTCATCACTCGTATCAATGCAATTTAAATTGTCTGTTTGCATGCAAAGATGGAATCCTTGCAGAAGGAAGTATTCAGCCCCCATCTTAAAAAGGATCTCCAGTAAAATTACTCCTTTGTGATGCAAGGAACAAGATAGAATCTATGAATGAAGTATTTTTAAATGAACTGCATGGGAAACTGTTTAGAATAATGGAGAAAAGACCTTAGTCCGGAGGAGAGCAAAGGCTCGGAGTCTGTGGAGACCTTGTTGGAAAGAATGTTTGCATCGAAAGAATGTTTATAAGTCGATGGTCACAAAGACAGCATCAATGTTCGTTAATACGTACAATAAAAGTTTGCGGTAATATTCGCAGAGTGATAAATTTTAACATCGGTTTTCCTACTGTATATGTATATGCTGGAAATAGATCTATAAAGAAACCGAGACTGCAAGCCTTTCCGATTATATCAATGACTTGAATACCTAATTTTAGTCGTTACATTTGTACTTCTCAGGTATAACTTGCTCTAAAGTGATAAACCGTACATAAATGGTTTGATGGGAAGAGAATCTCACATCTCCACGCCGAGTTTGCCAGTTTCGAGCCTAGAACTGGTCACACACTGCAGTCACCCACGAGTGTGTCAAATGTTTCGGTGGACGTAAGTGAACTACTGATGAATCAAATTGTATTATTTGACCTATGATGGTGGGCTTTCAACAAATTTTTTCATTATGTGTGCAGGTACTATCGGTTACGAAGATATAGACTTAATTTTTAATTTCGCGTTTCATTTACGACATCCCTGCACCGAGATTGTATGTTTCATAGTATTTATTTACACATTTTTATTTCCTCCAGACGTTTGGCTGTAAACATACAACCATAAAAACTTACTTAACTGAATACAAATCGGGATAAATGAAGTGTAAATATAACGCAAAATTAAAATAAGGGCTCTATTTATGAAACCGATAGTACAGCAAAGGCTAACAATCTTTACAATTTAAGATCAGGGAAATTTTGAAACTAGATTTTTCTGCGGGAAATGTAATCTCATTTGGAAATTTATGTATGCAATTCATCAACAAGTGTTGTCCAAATATAATACCGGAATCAAATGTCGTTTCATTTTCAAACAACGGTACGATTTGTTTTTATTCCGTTTAGACCATTGGTAGACAAAATTTAGTTCGGTGATGAACATTACTTTGATCAATGCAAGTTGCCTTGCTTAATGACGTAAATAAATTTGACTCCTGTTTTACATATTTCGATTTAGTTACCAATGTGGATTGATAAAAGTTGAGGCGGCATCTTTTTTGTCCGAAGCACCAATCAAGGACTGCTAACAACTCCGTTCATCAGAACAGTATTTTCGATCAGATATCATTCAAATGTCCTTGTCTTAGAGGAGATTATTTTTCAAAGTGTTCCAAGCACCGAACTGTTAAAAAATACCACATATAATTGTTCTTTTGCCTTCCATTTTGAATGCCGGGGATTACTATTTTGCTACCAGAAATCGCGTGTATTGTTTCTTAACGTCAGCTCGTTAAATATAATTTACTGTGATCATTTGAACAAATCGTGTATTTATTCAAAAGCAACGATGCACGCAGACGCAATGAAACTAAAACTTCTTCGGAATGACAGGCCTCGATCGCTCGTCCTCCAGACTGCAAACTCTCTTCCCTTGCATCGACCACCGGAGCAAAGACATTTGAAATTCCCATAATACAAACATTCGTGACAAAATAAATATGTTATTCAATCAATCACATTCATCAAGATATTCTAATTCATTTAAAGAATTCCTGATCAATATAGTGAACCTTCTAGAACATAAGTATGCCAACTTATGACATCATCGCAGATTTGAACATACAAATATTTTTGTGCAGTAAGTAGTTTCCATCAAATATCTATCATCTGGATTGGGTTGGCCGAAGCCATAATTTCGAAACAGCTGTTATAATAGTTCATAAAAATAACTTGAGATGACCTTGCGCAGGACTGCTTTTCACCGTCCACTTTGCCGAGTTTCGTCCATCAGGACCAGGCAGAGGGTAAAAAACAACCAGTTCATTTATGGGGTTACACTGAATTCCTACTGTTTACGTAACGGGGACTATAATATTAACATGATATCTAAACAGTTAAAAAGGAAATAATTACAGAAGTATTTATATTACATTCGACGAGGCATGATCATTTTAGGGACTCTAATTTAACAAAGTTTAATTCAGTTGAATAAAATTGACAGAGAAGGTTTGTGGCTCAATTCCAAGTTGAACTTACCGGTATTCCATAACATTGTTCATTAATTATAATATAGTGGCCGTCTTGTCAACCTCTACTGATGCCAGTGCCGACTGCTGCAATCAGTACCCAACGATTGACACACTAATTGCATGAAGGAAATATTTTCCCTTTCTATCCTTATGAAGTCATCATTACAGTCCTCAATGGCGCTGCAGACGTTGAAAAAAAGAAATTCATTCACTCCGTAAAAAGGAAAACAGGTACACTACGAGGAAATATTTTTTTAGGTTTGAAACGCCCTACCGTTGTAGAAGTCTTTCCATTTATTAAGCTAGGTCATTTATGAGGGAGTTTATTGAGAGCAATGATTGTTGGAGCCCGATTTGCACTATTCGAAGAGGGTGAAAAAAAAATCGCCTTCTCAGCGAGTGATAAGAAACTCGCGCATGCGCTGGAACTTCCGTGCGAGAGTGCCGGAGTTGCATATTCCATCGACAATCTGGCCTGCTGCACGATAGGGAAATGTCGCGGATATTCCAAATGTATATCCCGACAAAAAAATACTGAGTTTTCATTATAATAATATCTGGATTGAATTCACGGTGCGACCCGGCGCAGGTTCTTATCAGGGGTTCTCTCCTGGCTATTCGACTATTTCGCGGGTAATCGCCACAACACGAGACGGATCTCACCGCAACGTGACTTCAACTCCTCACATAAACCCAATCGGTATTTCGCGGGGAGAGCACTGGACAGACAGTAGAAACGAACCTGGTACAGTTCAATAGCCAGTACTTGCATATCTTAACAAACTATTCTGTAAACTGTCTCCTCTGCACCAGCTATAACTTCATACATTAATTAACGAAGTGGAGATTTTGATGATGCTCTGAAAACCATTTGTATTTTTTATAGCTCGAGATTCAGGAGCGCAAAGTCTTTGGAGAGAGTCTCCCCTCATGACGTTATTTAAAATAAAAAATATTTCTCAACTCACATTATCGTCAAATTAGATTAGTTATCGATTGATCACATCAACCAATATACTATGATGATGTGCACCCTAAACATCTCATCTCTCATAAATATACCGAGCGTTATTAAGCTGCTAAATATGCCAACTAATGACGTCTCCGCAGACATAAACCTCTACATAACCTCAATATTTTTTATAATTTATGTATTTAAAAAAAAAATCATCATGGGAGAAGCCATCCGTTTTATGCGCAGTCAAAAATCCCTTATGCTATTCTTTATTGCAACTTAGTGTTAGACAAAGAATGAATCCACGTCCTCGAGACCAACCAAACCTCTGAATTCCTTATTCAATTTATTAAAATAACAAAAAAGATGAGGTTATTGTTCTAGTTTGAGTAATAGTCTTCACTTCAATTAAACCCGAGGCGTTCATTTAGCGGTTGGGAATCCAATCTGGTTAAGAACGCCTACACTTTAATTTATTTCACTCTAACTAGACTTGAATAAGTAACTAAAATTATTGATTACGTATTTCTGATTCCGCTTACTTGACGTCATTCTATTGAGTTTTTTTCATGCCAATTTCTTTATAAAATCGTTACCTTTCAATCAATTCATCACCGCCAGAACTTCATTCACAGACGTTTCCTGAATGCATCAGATGGTATAGTAATTTTGTCCGTCCGCAATTGTCCGAAATACTTCCTTCCGTTCCCGTGCCTTGTTTGATACTGGCATTTGAAAGATGATTTTTAAAACGGGTGGTATGATGATGTTGGTATGAACATGCGCGGGGCATATACGGCAGGCTCAAAATCATTTGGGATGATGGGAGAGCCGGGTGCAGCCAGTGACAAAGTCCGGAGGGGCGAAGATTTCACTTACTATTGAGGCTGCTCCCAATTGTGACTATTCATTTATCAACACCAGCATGTGGCCCTGTTGATTAGTTTGCATGGCAGAACTGTAAAATCTGAGTAGGCATTCACAGAACTGCGTGCAATGATGTAACCCTAGCACGGTGACTTGTTGCATGGCTCAACATGCCTCGCTACGGAACTTTGAAAATTTTTGTTCAATCCTGAAACATGAGAGTGAATTGAACAAAAAGACAGAGCAGAATAACGACCATAAACATGACATTAAACGGCATTGTATGTATTATTATAATGTCTAGGATAAGGAATATCTCACTAAAAAATGTTATGAAATGCATTTTCAAGAAATATGTGATACGATTATTGTAAATCAAGAATCAACAACATTCGTTCCCTCACCGCTCAACACATCGACTTCACCTTATCAAGAACAGCAATTGTCTTAGAATCTCAGACTACGAACTCCCCAACTGAGAACCTAGCACACTCTCACCGAGTGATGTTGTTTGGTGCAGGTCGTCAGTTTCTTGAGTGCCTCGCTCCCCTTTGTTTCCATCGGAATTTGGAGATCGAGGAAGGGCCTTGACTGGTGCATGAACTTCCTGCATCGTATGTTTCGACGTCAGAGGCTTGATACGCTGATGCTAATTAAAGACTTCGTCCATCAGTCTATGCATATTTGCTAATTTTATCAACTACCATTCTGAGTTCGAGCGCCAACTATTGGATTGCTTAACACTGATGACACGCAAATGCAACCACTTCCTGTCTCATTTGTCCAAGAAATCGTGTTGAGCTTCTTGGCACTGTTTTTTTTTATGCCAACTCATGAGATTTCTTCCTCAGAAATTCAATCATAAAAGGTTTTAAAAGTCCCGTTATTATGCCCTGTCAGCTGCTGCGAATCATCATCCACCTAATGGAAAAATAACATAATGTCATACATCATCGTTATTCCCTTAACCGATGGCAGAAAAAAATACTAAAATTAAGATCCACTACTTCGACAAGGTATCCAATACGTATACATGTTTACACCGGTGCTTACTTACACGGTGTTTGTAACTTTTTAAACAAATGCTAGATGGATTTGAGCTCATATAATATATTAATATAGCCCATATTTTCATACAATGATATCCGCCGTACTGGAGTTTTGTTAATATTCTGAATTATTGGCCTCAGTACTAAGTTTGGTTCAGTTACTTGAGTCGTGAAGTATAACATAACACCAAGCGAGAGGCAGCAAAGATGGATAATTACGTAGCTTTCTGCAGTGGGCTCGCTTACAGCCGTCTATTAAAAATTCAACATCAAGAGCATAATCGTTGGAAGAGCAAGAGATTAGTATGAGCCAGCTTAATAATTTCAATAAGATTTTCTGCTATTTTCAAAAAGCTTGTACTGTAAATTGGGTGGAAGGTACCAGGACGTCCATGCGAGCCCCCTCATACGGATGTATTATTCAAGTAGATGCAAAAAAAAACTGGTCACTTAAGTTCGTATTCTGATTTGGCCACTTTAGTTCCACTGACCCGATGAAACAAGGAGGCAGCTATCGTGAACGGCCGAGTGCTAATAATAGTGTGTGTTTTTTAGACTATGTTGAAGTGAATTTCGAGAAGTACTTCAATCTCCATACGAAAAAATGGTGACTTGCGTTTGGATAGGAGAAATTTGACTGTTAACAGGATGGTGCTTCTACTCACTGATCCAAAGATTGCCTCATATTTGTATCAACATATTTAAGGAGACAGTGATCAGCCGCCGAACAAATTAGCCTTGGCTCACCGAAAGCCTTGACCTCAGCTGGCTCGATTACTGGGTTTGGGGAGAGATGGAACCCATTGTTCACTTACGCAAGCGTTCCAACGATAAGTGAATACCTGAAGAAGCTGCTAAGCAAGAAGCTGCTAAGCTTTGTCGCGGCAGAAGTTAGCAAGGAAAAAGTGCCACCTGGAGTTGCACGGCCTTGTTCGAAGGGTTCAGATCAGCTCCCGTTGGAATGGGTCCCATTTTGAAGTCGCTATTCGATTTTGGTAATATGATGTGATATAACATGTTCAATATATTTCATTAATTTGAGGCTTAACATGACGTGTATTTGATAGAACGTTTGAATTGTAAAAAAATATATATATTGACGCCCAGTAGTTATTAGAAGAAAATGACGTGTGGTCGCATTGATATGATGTAGAGTCAGATATCATCGGTCGGTTACACGTTCACTGGAGGTTATACGAATGGAATACAATCATTGATATGATATCGAGTCAGATATCATCGGTCGATTTTTAGGTATTGATATTGGATGTTGGTCTTGTTGTAGAATGCCTTGGAGAAAGATGGTCATTCACTGTAGGGTGTTACTATGGAAATAATATTTATTGGAATTACTTCAGTTTATTTAATGCAACGTTAGTAATGCATATTTTGTATGAGGGGAACATTGTATCGGGCTTATACGTCCTTCGCAGGCTATTATAGTAGGAAAATGATTTTAATTGTATTATGTAGGTCAATATGCTCTAGAACTAAATTATGTAGGCCAATATGCTCTGAAACTAGATTATGTAAGCCAATATGCGATTATATAGGCCAATTTTTTGTAGGCGTTGGTGTGGATACAGGATGATGGTGTTGTATCGGAAGGTCTTAAGAGAAGATTATCATCCACTATAGGATTTTACAGCATAAACACAATTTTAGTAATAGATCTTGATTTTTTTTGTTATAATGTTGGTAATGTATATTTGCTTCACTTTTTGTTAGGTTACTTACATTGGATCTTGATAGATTTGTAACAGCCATGAAACGAATGCCATTCACTTTGCTTACTAATATTGGTTTATGTATTGCTATACAATTTAAATGCATGGGCCAATTTTAAAATGTGTAAACTATTTCGTTAGGCTTATACGTTCTATGTAGGGTCTTGCGTTGGATTTTTATAGATTGCGTTTGCGTGACGAAGGCCGTCTCCTGTGTCTTGCTTTGAAATGCCGGTTTATGAGTTGGAAGATGAAGTGAAAGGGCTATTTTATTATGAATTATGCCTCTCATTGCGTTTCCACGTTCATTGTTGGGCTACAGTAGGATTAGTGAAAGTCATAACTGATAAAGTAAATCAAATCCTTTTACTAACTTAATAATAAATCATTATCGCTTTAGAGTTTACAAGTGTTTACAAGTGTAGGAAGACAACAACAGGCATATTGGCCCAAACTAGGCTGCCTTTTGGTAGCAAGAGTGTTAGTTCTGGTAGAACGTCTAAGAGGCCTATTGGCCCAAACTAGGTTGCCTTATGGTGGCAAGAGAATTAGTTTTGAAGTAGAACGTCTAAGAGAGCTTCATGTGCCATTTATAATTTATTTATAACAACAGGAAATGGAACGGCTTAGCTATTTATCGGCGATTTATGTAGAACTTATCGAGCCGCGACTTGAACGTTTCGATTGTATTGCTGTTTACAACCTCCGCTGGAAGTTTGTTCCATTCTTCGACAACTCTATACGTGAAGAAATTACGCGTGATGTCGAGTGAGAAACGTTTCCCAACGATTTTGTATCCATTGTTCCTAGTCACTCCGTTTGCATCTAGAGTGAAAAGGCTCGCTCGGTCGACGTTTTCCTTACCCTTCATAATCTTCCACACTTCTATCATGTCGCCTCTGACTCGACGTTTCTCTAGCGAGTAAAGATTGAGTTCACGAAGCCTGTCTTCGTACGATTTGTTCC
>SDVV010025931.1:0-12340 GCA_016164225.1 Gammarus roeselii | reverse complement strand
TATATATATATTCTCATATGTTAGGTATACATCGATATTCAACAGAAGCATGTTGTCACCAAGATCCTATAGTCCAAACAGCCCTGGAGATATGGGGCTGAAACAGCCCTGGAGATATGGGGGCTGCAACAGACTTGGAGGTATTTGGGCCGAAACAGTCCTGGAGGTATGGGGGCCGGAACGGCCCTGGATATATGCGCGCGATTAGCGCCCGGCTTTTCCTGTAGCCGAGTATGCCCGGATACTGCGGCAGGCAAACAGGTTACAACACGTACGCTGCGCAGCCACCGTTCACGCAATTATCGCGATAGCGCGTCAGTGTCTTCTGTCTCGTTACTTGAAATGCACCTGCGCTTGATCATCCACCAAAGGTGTGTCATTTAAAGTGAACTTATAAATATTTTATTTTTGTATCAGTGTTATGATACATGGTATTGTAGTGTTATGTATGTTTAGAGTGTTCCCACGCTAGGGGACACTATGTATTTCCTATTCTCATTTTATTTTGCCAGTCATGGTCAAGAGTACAGTGTTGGAGGTGCTCACGAGGCCTTATCTCTTGATCGCAAAGCGGCACTACCTTCTGCATGTGATGCGGCGGCATACATGTTTCACCCAGTTTCGCGTGCCAGTTTATGTTGTGATGTGATTTTTTATACAGTGAATGTTTACGAGTGTTTATGAGTGTTATGTCGGAGTTACGAAACCGTGTGTTATTTTATAATGTGTCCCAGAACTGGTCTAGTGCCCCATCCTCTTCTCCAATTTTCGACAGTTTAATTTTGTGAAATGCCTTAGGCATTTTATCCAGGAAAGTTTCAATGACGTCATTGACATCTTTGCTTATCACTGTCTTATTGGCCAATAAACTTTGAAGGAGATCGAGAACGTTGATACGAATTTGGGCTAACAAACCCGTTCGATTCAAATTCAAATGTTGTGTCGGTTCCTAGGTAGTGAAGCAAACCAGAGAACAGAGACCGTATATAGTGATGCAACATCGCTGTTATTTGTCTCCTTTTGTTTGATCGGTTCCGGTTTGGGATCTGTAGTGATACTTGTGCGATATAGTGCTGGATAAAACTAAATAGTTTTAGTGCTATTTTTGGTAAAGCGTTCAAATCGAGCATATCGTCCTCACGTTAATTCAATATCTAACTGTGATATTTACTGCTATGTTCTGCTATTTCTGGCCCTGTTGTGACAGATAAGGGTGTAGCGCTACCGCCAATATGATTTGTTGAAAACTTATCCATCCTGGATTTTGGAACTAGGTAGTAAAGCGATTCATCCATGAATTATTTTTGTCAAGAAACTCACTGCGGTGGGTAATAATAAATTTAACAGAAGCCCTCAACGCACGGTTGATGAGTTTTCCTTTCGGTCCCGGACGGTTTACTCCCGGTTGATTTACTGCCTAATTGTTTTATTATAGAGTCGAATTTAGTAACCCATGTGACTCGGTTAGCTAGTCACAGATCAATCTTCCGATCAGTATGTTTGTAAATATTTCGCAGACGATTTAATTTTTTTTATCAGTTGATAGTTTGATGAGTTGACTACGTTCGGATGATTTTAATTGATTTAATTTATCATAAAAAATCAATTTCCGTTTCAAAGTACGTTTATCACACATCACGACACGACGTTTCCTTCATTAATCCACGTAGGTTTGCTGTCTGGATAATCCGTGTAAATCACGTAGATTTGCTTTCTACCTCGTCTAATTCGGCTCTTCAATGCCTTGATGGCATAAATATCAGGTCTGTCACACTGAACTAGTTCCTGCCTGTATAGGCAAAACCTTTGATGGGTTCATCAGTATCGAGCGGTGTTATTTCATAGGTCAGTGATTAATACGTGAAATTCGAATCATTTCCTTCGTGAACTTTGGTTCGTGTCCTTTCCTGAATGTCTTGAGACCGGAATAACCACTGGAAGCGTACGTACGCTCCCAACTTCAGTTGTGTACTGGGCACTTTCATTCTTTTACGTCATATTTTATACATTTCGGAAAACATTGCCTGACTGTCTCTTGGGTCGGTCAACAAACGAAACGTCAAAGGGGACCCGCCCCATTAATGAGGAATGTGGTGTCATATTCTACGTGCTCACAATTGCTTGCAAGTCATCTATATGACGTTCAGTCTTTTTAGCATGCATATATTTACCCAACATAAGTTTTACTGTCCGTAACACTCGTTCAGCTGGGGATGCTTTAATGGTCTTGATGTAAGTGTAATAAATGGATATGTTCTTGCCGGTCAAATAACCTTTAAAGTTTTTATTTGTAAACTCACTGCCCTGATCTGAACAGATACGAGTTGTTGGCTATCCTAGTTCGTTGAATATATTATCAAATGTTGCAATCATATTATTAAATGTAATAGCTTTCAAAAGTTGTACACACTAATATCTACTTTATATATAAATGGCAATCAAAAAATATATAATTCGTCATTTTTATCTGCATAATTTTCATATAGGCAACCTCTGCACAGATAATCGATCCTGGACGCTCAGCTGTGAACATGCGTCTGCTAAATTTCGAGGGAGCTTGTTTAAATCGTGTACAAGCCTCTGACCCTTGTATAAATTTTTCGACATATCTCAATATCTTTCTTCGCGCCATGTTGTAAAGGGACAAATATTTGTAGAACCTTGATGTAGGGCCTTCGTGCTAGAGTATGATCCAACAGCTTCTAGACTGTAGTAGATACTCTCCATTCTAATTCAATACTTATCTCAAATCTGGAATACATTATATTTTATAGAGGCAACACTTGTTCAAATTCATGTCCTGCAATTTGTGCTCTAATCAAGAGTTTCGAACTACTTGGGTGTGTGAAATCAACCAAAATGTGCCCATACGGTTTTGTTCTACATGCAACTTGTGTTACGGAGATAAACGCTTCAATCTTGTCTTTTGCAAGGAATGTTTTGACAGAGTAACGTAATTGATTAATATCGTGCATGCGTAGGATAAGAAAGTGTGCGTTATTCAATGGTATTGATCGGTGGAATGGGTATGAGTGAAAGAGTGATTGTTTTAAATATATCGCACTGATATTTGCGTGGCGGCCCGACAAAAAACATTTGCAATAATACGTAGAGACTCTGATTCTAACATGATATCGTCATACACTACAAGGAGTTTGCATGTAGTTTGTTTGGCTAATGGATCGAATGCGACTTGTCCTGTATGTATTTTAATTTTTTCGTGTTTCCTTACCATAAAGGGCTCTGAGCCTGAAACGACCACCTCATCGAAGCTATCAATGTATTTACATATTATTTTTCTCACAAGGACACTCTTCCCTCTAGATGAGAACCCGCTCTCAAACAATTGTTCGGGTTTGGCGAAGAGGTTGATGTCCACAAACTTAACAGTCTTCATTCTCCCCAACAGATGATACACAACTAACTAATTTTTCAATATCCTTTGATATATATATTTTCTCTCTCTCTTTGCAGATGTATTCCATCAAGGATATGCTGAAGTCAAGGACCCGTTCAGCGTCACCAGGTGACATGGTTAACATCCCTAAAAATAAATCGGTCATGCCAATATCTTTGATATCAACCAATCTGGCTTTTAGCAATCTATGCATTAATTCTTTTTTTGTCTTCAACAGATCATGGTAACAACTCGATCGGAGGTAGACTAGATCAACCCGGAACTTCAGGGATGATTAGGTATGTTTAACGAAAATGTCTACATATTTTTAGACTCTGAAATCCAACTATTCCATGATAGAGCAAAAAACAGTGTTACATTTATTTCGAAATTATCCGTATCAAGGCTATCCTAGGTACGGCAACCCAAACTACCAGCGTCATCCGCTGCCTTTACATCACTACCAGCAACGGCAGCAGCCTCAAGCATGGCAAACTCGACAACCGTGTCAGAGACAAGCGTGGCACTACCCGCAAAAGACTACAGAAACTGACCTTTTCAAAGTCGGACATGATGCATTACACAGGTTAGTGTATATAAAAAAATATTTTAATGATTTTTTATTTAATAAATTATTACATTTTTGTTAATACTGTCAATATCTTTCTTCAGGAACATCTTCACCATAGGTTGAGAAGGTGAATGATCTGTCTTGTATATCCATCATCAGGGGCTTGTCTTCCGAGATTCGCTCAAGTGAAAGAGATGTACTACTCTCCAGCATGATTTCCTCATGACTCAGGAAACTTACTATAAAGTCGGGACTCAGTACAATTCTAGACTTGAACAGTTTTGATTTATTGTTCTAGAATACAAGCAATATTTCTTTCGAGTTGCACTTCAGTTCCACACTCGACGTGTCCTGTCTTATTAAAACAGTTACATGTTCCTTCATCTTCAAAATATTCGAAATAACTTTCAATGTTGGTAGAGTTGTTGGCAGAAAATTGTCAGCTTCAATGAATGCAAACCTCTTGAGGGTCCGGTAATAGGTGACTGCAAGATTTTCTACTTTTATCAGCTCCATTTTTCGATCTTGTTGATCAATCTTGAGGAGGAGGATGTTTACTCGACGAGAAGCTGATGATGTGCGTCTATCGCCTCAGCGATGCCAGTTTTATGCGACCCCACCACTGCAGGCAAGCAATCAGGTTACAACACGTATATCGGTTATGATTTTGTTTTGATTTCGTTTTTTTTTGGCTTTGTTGTCGTACATCTGGCAGTGTATGACATCTGGCAAGCCTCATGCCCAAGTTACCGTACGCTGTTGTATAAAATGGCGAATGGCACAGCTCAGACATTATTTGCGCTCTTGATCTTGTTTATGACGGACAGTTGTTCTACTCTCGTTATAAGAACTGCCAGTTCGAACAAGTATATTTTTTGTTTCATTCTAGAGATATTTTTCTGAAATTTTGTTAGTCTATTTTTTACTGTCTTGAAGACATCTCCGTTATTTGTTATTTGTTTATTCTTGTAGGATGAATCAACCACCATTGATGGAGGATACAGGGAGTGGCCCATTTCGAAATGAAGCCTGTCCGCCGCTCTCATGCCCTAGCGCAAGCTCGCCACATAGCCTCGCAATGTCCACAAGCCCTAGCGCAAGCCCGCAACCCGGTGGTGTTAGTGCCCTCCTTCCGTCTTCGACTCCGTCTTCGGAACAACCCGGAGTGCAGCTTTCTGCTCCGTCTTCGGAACAACCCGATGTTCAGCCTACTGCTCCGTCTTCGGAACAGCCCGATGTTCATCCTACTGCTCCGTCTTCGGAGCAACACGGAGTTCAGCCTACTGATGATCCGTCCATGGCGCTGTATCCTGTTGGACAGTTCGTTAGTCAGGCTACCGATGGTTCGGCTCGTCTTCGCACCCATTCATCGCTACTGATGATTTGGCTTCTTTGCGTGAGCCTATATTTTATCCGTCTACCTCTGAAGGAATTCTGGAAAATAATTTTATCACATCAACATTTATACCATACACTGAACATGTCAACATATCCACTCTGGTTTCATTGAGACGCGAGGAATTAGTAGAACACCCTTAATCTAAATTAGGCACATTCCAAAGACTCCAATGCACCGTGAATGATAAAAAGGACAAAGAAACTGAGGAGACATCTGTAGATGACATGGACTGGGTGATTAAGACAAAAGCTATCCAGCTAACAAAAACCGTGCTTTTGAGTGAGTTTATTGAGAATCTCGGGGTAGATTTACAAAATAAATTAGAAAAACAGGAGCGAGAAGGTAGGGGCTGGAGCATTAATACAGTAACCAGTGTACAGCCTAAATGTTAGAGTACAGGGGTCAATGGAACAAAACAATTAGGCGATTATGTTCCTTGGCCCAAAAAATGTCCAGGCCGGCACCATATGGTCAATATCAAGACAAAAAACAACAATTGTGTGCTCACAACCATTATTGCACATTTCCATTTGAAACAACGTACAAACCTCTAAAATTTTAAACAACAAGCAGAGATACGTATCTCTCGTACAAAGATACTTACTTTAATTTCCCAAACCTCGCCCTATATAAACCTGTTGCTCTGAAACACTTTTCAGTCATAGAAAAAGATTGTGAAGTTAACATTATACTCTATCAGCTCACAAAAGAGAAGAAAGATTATGGTCTTGTCAGTGCATACAGAGGCAGTTTTGAGGCCAGTAAGGAGCGCACTATCCTCCACCTTGTGCAAATCTTATAGGCCAACCGTGTCGCACTCATACCCTGTTACACTACATTTATGAAAACCTTTAAAAATACGAGCTGTAGAGAGATTTTTTTTGTCCATTCCGCATGCAAGGCATGAATGAGAGCAAAAAATCTGAACACGTAAAATTTTGGTTGTCTAGTACATGGGTTGCAGAACTTCAGTATGCCGGAAAAATGCGAAATGCACCACTTCTCGGTCATGCACGCAACAATGAAACCACCCGTTGTTTGTTATCATGACTGTGAATCTGTTCTGGAACCTAAAACACAGGGAAAACATGTAGTTAACATACAAAAGTTGTGCATGTACAGTTAAAAAATGTAAGGCACAAAGTAGTCGATTCGACTTCAGTCCTTCTTGAGGAGATGGAGACACATCTCTTCAAGAATATGTTGCTGGATTATAATGATACCATGGACACCTTAACATTGTTCCCCATCCCCGTCCTCACAAAGCAAGACCTAAAAAAAGATTACGAAAGCAAAACATGTGAGTGCTTCGGGGACACTTTTGGAGAAAAGGGTAAACAGAGAGTTCGTCACCACAATAATTACATCGAGGAAGTCTTCGAATCTAATAAAGAATTTATATTTGGCAACTATATTCGGGCTCTATGCTTCAACTGCATTTTCAGAATCACGGAGAAACTCAGGTATATGCCTTTTATAGCTCACAATGCATCAGCCTATGACATGAGATGTATATTGAGAGGATTGGACGAGAAAACTTTTTCCAATATCCGAGTGTTACCAAATAAGTCAGACAAAATGTTCAGCATATCTATCACCTTAAACGATGCCACGAGCATGTACGGTGTCAAGTTTATCGACTCGTACTCGTTCCTCAACTCAAGTTTAGACAGTCTTGCCAACAATCTTAAAGATGGTGGTCATGACATGCCGCTCCTCAAATCTAATCTCACAAGTCTCGGCTTCAGTGAAAAGGTTCTAGACCTCGTTACTCGAAAATGTCATTTCTGCTATGAGGCCATCACATCGGATACTGTGCTGGACCAAACAGACATCCCATCGCAACAAGCCTTTTACAGTCAACTTTGAGGCAAAGGGATAACGGACTCCGATTATGATGAAGTGATTGAAATGTTGCAGGCAGTCAACTGCACGACTTTGCGGGATTACATGATCATCTACCTCCTCATTGACACGTTGCTACTGACCGAAGTCTTCCAAAAGCTTAGGAAGGCCATGACACGCGACTACACCCTGGATCCCGTCCATTTTGTGAGTGCCTCTGGCTTTGCAATGCAAGCCGCCCTCTACGAAGGCAAGATGAAACTGTAGTTGGTCAAAGATATCGATCTACTCCACTTGATTGTCAAAAATACACAAGGTGGATTTGTGACGTTGACGAAAGGTCTTACCAAGATAAACAATCTCCGATGCAAAGACTTAGATCCTAAATTATCTGTGCCTTCAGCAGCGATGTGAAACTTGAACAGTCTTTTTGATGGATGCTTGAATGAACCCCTTATCATTGGTAAAATCCACGAGCTTACACCCGAAGAAGTTCAAGCATTCGACTCGGTAAACGTGGACTGTTCTGGCGAGTTCACGTACATTGTCTGTTTCGATGCCCAAGTCAGCGACAAAGTTGCATGAAAAACAGATGAACAGCCACTGCTGCTACATCACAAAGAAGTCAGCTTGGACGATGTTTAGCTCTCAACAAAAAATCTATTGGCAGGCTCGGAACATCTCAATAATAGAAAACGAGCAGACCGTGCGCTGGCTGCTAGTCATCTACCCCAAACTGACTACCTCGTGACACTGGAACTTCTTCAAGGACTCCTCAGACAAGGATTGGAAGTCACCAATGTTCATCAAATTTTTCGAATAAAACAAGAACCAGTCTTCAAATCCTTCATTAGTAAAAATATACAAAAACGTCAAGAGTCTACGAACTCTTTCAAAAAGACCCTACATAAACTGCTTTCAAATAGTATATACGGCAAGCTATTGTTCAATCTGCTCAACAGAAGTCTAGAGGCAAAGGTCGTTTGCACAGCCAACACGGTTCAAAAACATGCTGCCAACCCTCTTCTGAAAAACTGCTACGTCATCGGCTCCGAGACAGTCATCGTGATACTCAAGTAGAAAAATATCAGAATGGTAGGCCCACTCCAAGTAGGCTTCTACGTGCTTGAAAAAGCCAATGTAAAAGTCTACAGCTTCTTTTATGACATTCTGAAACCCAAATACTGTGACAACGTCTTGCTCATCTACTCGGACGCAGACTCGTTGCTGCTCCAGTTCAAAAATGTGGCCGACAGTTAGGCGGAAATGCGTGAACCTCCTGTGGCTGCATTCATGGACTTCTCCAACTACCCGAAAAATCATCCTTGTACGAGTAATCAAAGAAAAGACAGTTGGGGTACTGAAAAGCGAAACAGCCGACGATTACCCGAGTGAAATCATTTGCTTGCAACCAAAGTGTTATAGCATGTTGCTTGAGTCCGACGCCACAAAATCAGCTGCTAGAGATGTCAATTGACAGACACAAGTCAAAATCAGACATGAACAATACAGAGACACCCAGACACCCATAACCAGAAAACATATACACACAATGAGACCATACACAACATTCGCGCACAAGCATGCCAGCTTCAAACTGTACGCATTATTAAAAATTGCCTCAGTAAGTTTGAAAACAAACGTTACTATATCGATGCGTGCACAGCTCTGCCTATGGGCATCCAGACATTCCAAAAAAAATCCATTGAAGTTGAACCTACCGTCACTTAAAAGAGGAAGCGATGTGTTGTGGATGATGATGTCGATGTACAAATAGATTTAACTTGGAAGAGAGGTAAGCCGGGTGAGGCCGTCTTTGGTGAGTGTACTTGCGTGAATGACGAAAGTACATCCACATCTTCAGGTTTTATTCTCTAAATGTTCTTAGTTTGTAAATATGAACATATGTAAATAAATATATACCTGAACATGTATGTTTAACTGTCCAACCAACTAGTTAGAGTATATATTGATGTCTACAAACGGTTTGTTGTCATTATGACGTAGGACTCAGTGCAGAATGCAGGAACCGGAGGACTTTATTGTCTTTGTCTCATCGCTGGGCTCATCGCTGGGCAAAACCTAGTAGCGTTCTAATAAATACCAATCAAGTATCAATCATGTATCGAGCCAATTGTACCAAAACAACAAATCATCAAGTTTTACTAACAACATTTATCCAGGAATACAGTTACAGGAAGAGTGGAGCGTAGGTCTTGTAGAAGTATTCTATAATGACTGGTTCAAGCTAAATAAGCAAAATGAACAGTACAACATTGTATTCTACTTAGATTATTTAATGATAAAGATGAAAGAGTCGGGTATGAAACTGCTTTGTTTGTTCCTGGCAAAAAGATCTCAGGCAATACATTGGAAAAACACATCTCCGAGCTAGAAATCAATATCAGAAAAAGACTGTTAAGGAAACGAATCGTTAGAAATGAAGGAAAATTGTTTGAATATTATGGTGCCACACAACGCACAAAGTTCAATGCCTTTAATCTACAAAACTTGTCGCAATACAAATATACTGAAGCTACGGTGAATTGTAATTTATTGAAGATAGATCTGCTAATTTAATGAGCTGAGCGATGTGTAAATATAATGTCGGTGGAGATGCCGTAAGCAAAAAAATGTCCTTAATTAATGATAATGACGTTGAATATAAATAAGGTCATTTGGTAACTAGCAATCATGAGGGTGGTATATGCATATCCGTCGTACAAACAGTACGAAGCTTTATTCACGAAACGTGACAAAATACGCGGAGGAAGTTTACATGAAACTGATTGATTCACAAGTCCGATACCATACCAGAGAGGAAGAGGTTCCTTCTCAACCATAGCCAGTCTTGTAAGACGTACATTGTTTTTTCTACGAAAAACTGTACTACCTGCATCTGCCAATATGGCTCGAAACATGGCACACGATTACTCGGAGCAGAAAGATATGCAAAAATAAACCAAGAAACATCGCATTGCTACACTCAAGAATGTTGTGAAGAAAGCCATAGTTGGAGGCAAGATTACAGCAAGAGTAACGAAAAAATATAAATCAAAGAAGAACCGTGGAAAAAAACATGGAGTCGTGTCGTCCATTTGTTAATTACTAATAAATTAACGTTAGTTTCAGGTGAGGTTCTATACCGACAACATGCTTGGTGGATCATCTCTCAACATGACAAGGCTATAAGCCCCTACGGAAAACTATGAGATGGGAGTGATTGATGTTTCCCTCCGTCAACAAGAAATATTTAATTGAATCAAGTTTCGAGTCGAAATTTGGAAAAAAAATAACTGAGTACAAACAGCAGCCTGTATGACAGTAAAATTGCCGATTCTTTTAAAGAAATTCATATTACCGGGTAGGATAATGAAATGGTCGACTTGAGCTCGTTAACTGCAGAAGTGAAAATCCGTGTTACAAATGCATATGGAAGCGCGTTGGCCGCCACTGCACATGTTACACTCGTAGACGGATTTGTTCATCCATGTCCAAAATCACTCTCTATTCCTAAATGGTGTTCAGTGTGAAGGTACCAGTTATACAGGACTACTAAATACTAAATAAGAAGGGCTCCGATCTAAACAATAGAGGGTTGAATGTGATGTATAAATCACTGCAAACACCCATTCCAGATACCATCGTCGCAGCGGATTTTGCTAATCAAAACGATAACGAGGTTTGAATTCAAGAAAGTGTACTTCATGGTATACATATGATGGGACCACTAAGCTTTGATGTAGCCGGTAGCAATAGCTGTATATTGGATAATGTCAGCGTAAATATGTGATTGGAGCTGGCAAAACCTAGTAGCGTTCTACTATTGCACGACAATGAACAATATTTCTATTTAGTTGATTCATTCAAATTATGGTACCCTATAGCTTTGCTTGCTCTGAATAAAGCGCTCACAAAAAACAATGACATGATTGAATACATGTTCGATCGACCTATTGTCAAAACAATCGTGTTTCCTACCGGTCGGAACTCCATCTCCATTGATTCCTCCTTCAACGGGATTGGTCCACATAAATTAGCCCTGTTTCTCATTGATCAAGCGGCACATAACGGAGCATTTAGTCGCAATCCAAATTACTTCCAGCATAACGACATCACAAACGTTATCGTCGATGTAAACGGAAACTGCGTTACCAACATTAGATCACCATTTCCCAGAGAGTGCGCCCAAGCATACCATCAAACACTTTCGGCTCTTGGGACGCGTAACAGCTCTCATTTCATCACAAGAGAAAATTTTTCTGCAGGAAGAACTATATTTGTTATAGATACAAGGCCAACCGACACTGAAGAGGTTATTAACCTAGAAAAAAGAGCAAACATACGTATAACAGTGAATTGCGAAAATCCACCCCCAACAAATAAGATCTCGGTGTCATCCAAATAAATTCGTCGAGGAGGGTATTCCCCAACTATCTACAGTAAACTTGGATAACAATCAAGTTGAAAATATATCCACGAGCGATCCAATTATGAAACGTGCCTATATAGAATGTTTTGCTGAAAACAGAATGCCTCTTCATCCCATGAATGGCTACATCATTGTTAACAGCGCAAACGATACTAATAAAATGGATCATTGAGTCATAATATTCAAAGACAATAACAAACACTACTTTTTGATTCGTTTAGGTTTAATCCAAAAATGTTCGGAGGAAATATAGCTTCGTATTATGATACTCATGCAAAAATACAACTTGTACTACAAAAACCGATCCAAAGTGATCAATCATTGGTTTGTGGAGCTTACTGACTCTACTTTGCGTATTATCTATGTCAAAATATACCAGTCAAAAAAATAATCGAGTGGTTCTCCAACAACGAACGACGTAGAAATGATACCAAGGTTAAAAAATTCATAATGAACGTATCCGGAAATCAACATTCGTGCAAGAAGGATATGTGTGGGGTTTTACCTTTAATCCTGCGTGCAAATTTGATGTAACTGTTGGATTTATTATCTATGCAAATTATTATTTAAGTGTATGTTATTATTATCCCTAAACACTCATAAGACTAGCATTGAAATTGCAATTATGCTACACGACATGCAATGAATTGCAACACACTATGCCATTGGTTATATATATATATACATATATTTATA
>SDVV010025930.1:0-12340 GCA_016164225.1 Gammarus roeselii | reverse complement strand
ATAATATGACTTCAAGTTAACCTGTATAATTTGACTTCAAGTTAACCTGAGTAATAGGACATCAAGTCAACGTGTAAATTTTGACTTCATTTTAACCTGAATAATATGACTTCAAGTTAACCTGTATAATTTGACTTCAAGTTAACTGAGTAATATGACATCAAGTTAACGTGTATAATATGACTTCAAGTTAACCTGAATAATATGACTTCAAGTTAACTTGTGTAATTTGACTTTAAGTTAACCTGAGTAATAGGACATCAAGTTAACGTGTATAATATGACTTCATGTTAACCTGAATAATATGACTTCAAGTTAACCTGTATAATTTGACTTTAAGTTAACCTGAGTAATAGGACATCAAGTTAACGTGTATAATATGACTTCATGTTAACCTGAATAATATGACTTCAAGTTAACCTGTATAATTTGGCTTTAAGTTGACCTGAGTAATAGGACATCAAGTTAACGTGTATAATATGACTTCAAGTTAACCTGAATAATATGACTTCAAGTTAACATGTATAATTTGACTTGCGGTTAACCTGAGTAATAGGACATCAAGGTAACGTGTATAATATGACTTCAAGTTAACCTGAATAATATGACTTCAAGTTAACCTGTATAATTTGACTTTAAGTTAACCTGAGTAATAGGACATCAAGGTAACGTGTATAATATGACTTCATGTTAACCTGAATAATATGACTTCAAGTTAACCTGTATAATTTGACTTTAAGTTATCCTGGGTAATAGGACAACAAAGGTAACGTGTATAATATGACTTCAAGTTAACCTGTATAATTTAACTTTAAGTTAACCTGAGTAATAGGACATCAAGGATACTAAAACTTCAAGTTTGTCTGTAGCTTTCACGAGGGATTTTCTTTTTAAACAAAGGGAATTGCTTAAGAAGTTTTTTGAACTGGATAATTTAGACGCAGTTCGACAGCAATTCTCGTATCTATCTTATATTTCTATGGAACTTATGCACAAATTACTGTTATGAAAACAATAACATATATTCGAATTTCTGTTTGAAAAGCTTTGAGAAGATTACCAGGCCTTCAATTGATGAACCATGAATTACAATACCATTTATCATGTTTTAATACGATGAAAAAATTCATTAAGGTTGGAAAGCTTTTTTTTTTTGAGAGAGAGAAAATTGACCGACATCAATTCTACGGAGCAAAGATGTTAGGTATAGGCCAGCACATCCTGATTCCGACAGCACCACATCTTCTACAAGTTAGGAGGTCAGTCAATTGCATCTCGATGTGGTCAATACAATTTTCTGGAATAATTGCGTTACACTTGCTCCTTTCAATGTATATTCTTGAAATCTTGTACGATAAGTTCATATTTATTAACAAAACTTACTTTGAGTCTTCAGTCTTGCCTATGAGCTGACGACTTCCCTACTCATCGTCCTCTGCAACAACTCCATCCGATCCTTCCCTTTGTATTTCCTGACCTGGAAAAGGCCTCCTTCCCCCCCCTCCAAGTTGTATTTATTTAGGACACCTCAGTTGCCTGAACGGTGACGTCATGCGTGAAAATCCAGGCTTAGAGCATCCCTGTGTCAATACGGACAACACTGAACCCTGTTGCTTCAACCCTGTCATTTCGCCCTAATGATTCGGGATAGACGAATGATAAATTGACGGGCATTACGGACTGGCAGCCTAAACTTATAAGGATTGAAACGTTTGAAGCGTTTCAGAACTGGTCTATAATTATCTTCAATGGAATGAGTAAATCGCAATTTTTTGTGTTTTTTCGTTCCCATGAATTCATTTGGAATTCTAAAATAGCAATGGAGAATTACTACAAAATCGTGGCAGGACCTGTTAAATTGATTTATATATTCCATTGCGCTCATAAAATTGGGCTAGTATATTTCAAAATACTCTTGGAATTCAAAGCTATGTGACCTCTAATAAAGCATCACTATGATGTAATCATGCCTTTAATATTATCACGATGCTTGTGAAAAACTAAAAAATAATGTATCATATTGAATGCTTATATTATCATCCTCATCCATGCACAATGTCAGGGAAATGAATCACATTGAACTTCCTCAATGTTATCATAGATGAATTATCGGATCAACGGGTCATAATGCAAGGGATGAAACAACAAGCAGATCGATAAAATATAATCCACGGTCTCTAGTGCCTGCATTTCAATTAATAGAACCATTCGAATCATCCAGGCAGCATAAATGAGCTAACGGTGGTTTTATCACATCGAAATAATATATTTTGATACTTGGAGGCAATTTTCCTTGCAAACAACTATTTGTGCAATAAAAAATTTATTTCATCAAATATTCCTTCTACTAATATTGCACTTAGAGATTTGTGGAAATTAAATTGTTAAAAAATCAAAATATACAGTGAATAATTGGTTAGTGATCACAAACGTCCAATAAATATTTTCACCTTTCATCAAATGTCGGCATCATATCCCCTATAACATTGCATTTTCTTTCAAATGACGACATCATTTCCACTATAACATCGCATTGCATTGCAAGGCAAAAGTGCTAGTATAAAATCATCATTACAAACAATAACACAACTGAAACACTAGCAGCGGCAGCAATAACCATTGCTGGAGCTATACAGAGAACTGAATGAATAACAGCAGTAGCAGCAACAACAGCGGAAGCAGCAGAAGTAGCAGCACCAGTATCCACAACAGCAACAACAGCAGCCGCGCTGGAGTAACAGAGATGACGGCAGCAAGCAACAATATCCACAAACAACATCAACAAAAGTAATAGTAGTAACCCGAACAACGACAGGAACAGTCTCACCTATTGCACTGTAGCAGCTACACCACCAACGGGAATAACAGCAGCATCAGCAACAGCCAGAGTCACAGCCCTGGCAAATCCCGACGACGTGTAACATGAGTCGAGATTGTCTCCTTCAACGGCGCATTTTTCCCCTTGGTCGGAGTGCGCCCAACGGGTCTTTTGTATGCAAAACAACTGTCACCTCATTTCATTCAATAAAATGAGCAGACGGGCGACAATTGCTTCGGGGACGCGTTTTTTTGTTCCGAGTTCCGATGAAAATCGGTTGATAATTTTTTAGAGCTAACAATTTCATCGGCGAGCATTTGATATTTCATTGTTTCGTGGTTATTGGACGCTGTGGTATGTGTATTTTTTCATTTTAAATATCGAAAACAATTGACATGATGATTTGTTCTCTGTAAAAATCATCGAATAATCGAACTTTTTCTTTATGCTGCGTTGGTATGCAATGAACTTAGTATACCAACTACATTGATCGCATCGAATAAACGCGCATTTACTGTGATGACGTCAGATAATATGAGTAATTTATTACGAGATATAAATTGAAGGATTGGGTTTTGAAGGACAGCGACGACAGGAAAAATTAACAGATATTTAGAAGAGTTTATCTTCCTCCTGTATTGCTCACAGGCAATAAAGCGTGAAGAAAACATCTCTTACCTTTACATTGACATCTTCGTATTTTATGTTGTTTAATTTTCCAGTTTTAACAATAAATGACTTTAATGACATTCCGATTTATAAGTCAAATATCAAACGCCTGACCGAACTGCCTATATTTTTTGTTTCTGATAGCCTATGTCAGTTTTTTGACTAGCCTGGGAGCCCGTCAGTCTTGACTTTAAAGAAATTTCCAGTCAGATGCACATCTTTTCGCCCAAATAATCTGTTACCAAACAACCATCTCCATGATAATGGTCGTAGCATCTATACACACATTCCTTTTGCTCCTTGCCACTGCGCTGCTGATCCCAAGCAGAATCAAGCCTCCTGAACCCTCATCGCATCCACACAACAGTATCACGCCTGGGCTAAAAAACTCATAAGTGAGAAGTAAATGCCCAGGCAACAACGAGGTTCACGTACTTTTTACGGAACTGATTTGCGAGAAGAAGAAAAAAGGTGAGTTTTTTTGTTCCCCCTTTGGACAAGTACGGAATACTTTGGTACATTTTAGACCGGTTCATTTCGAATCACGGACAGTACAATTTACATTTATTTTTCGTGTTTCCTAGGAATCGCGTATTATTCACAAACTGGGTTTTAACTTACGAATAAACATTGTAACACATTCAAAACGCACATTTATAAGCTATTTAAGAATGTAAACACCGCACTTTATATGAACGGCATTTCTTCAGTTCGATACAGTTGTTTGAAAAAATAATATCCCTCTCGATTCACATGTAAAAAGTGGCCTGCATCGATTGACAGCCAATTCTCGTTACCATGAGGGGTGACTTTTTTTTGCAGCGGAGATGATGTTTGATTCCCGAGTCTACCTGATCTACCTCAGCGTCAGTGGAGTAGAAACGGCTATTGTAGACGCCAGGGATGGTAGACAGGTGACGACGACTGTCATTGTGTTACAGTAGCCATTGTTGAGCACCACAGTGACTGTGGGAGCCGTACGCCCGTATGACTGTTAGCGGTGCAGTCAATGTTCAAGACCATGCGGAATTCACAAATTAAACTTACATCATTAATATTTTATCCTGCACGCCATCAACGAAATTTAATAAAACGAAGTCTGATTAATTTTAATGACACGAATCTTATTGGTTATAATTTTCCCGTTAAAAATTGCTAACAATTGATGTAACATGAAAAAAGCATTCCGGACCTTTTTGACCTCCGATACTCGTATCCATTTAAATCGTTTCCACTAAATAACGTGAGAACGAAAGGATTTAACGTGGTATTTTCAATGTGTTGTTAAATTGCCTGCATTACCAAATGTTAAATATAATGGGAGATAGAATTTTCTGTTATTATTATTTGAAGAAGGACAAAAATTCCCAATGCATTGTGACTCCAAACTCGAAACAGACACAAATCACAAGGGGGAACTAAGCAACAATCGTCTGTGTATCTACCAGGTAAAGTCAATAAACAGACTTTTTATGGGACACTTTTAGAATATGTCATTAAAGCTATGGGAATTACCAAATTATAGGTGGAAAGAAACACCGAGAGCAAATGAAACAGCAATCGACTGCAGCAAACAACAAGACAGATTATTAGGATACTGCGAGAGGGTAAGAAGCGGAGTACATGTTAAGGGTTGCTGCAGCTTTGAACTATGATAGTTAAAATGCAAGAGGGTAAAAAGAGGAGTAATTGTTAAGGGTTGCTGCAGCTTTGAACTATGATAGTTAAAATGCAAGAGGGTAAAAAGAGGAGTAATTGTTAAGGGTTGCTGCAGCTTTGAACTATGATAGTTAAAATGCAAGAGGGTGTAAAGAGGAGTAATTGTTAAGGGTTGCTGCAGCTTTGAACTATGATAGTTAAAATGCAAGAGGGTAAAAAGAGGAGTAATTGTTAAGGGTCGCTGCAGCTTTGAACTATGATAGTTAAAATACAAGACGGTAGAAATACTCTAAGAGAGTAATAAGTAAAGTAAATTTCAAGGGTTGCTGCAGCTTTGAACAATGCTACTTAAAATGAACTGATGACTGGCCTCCACAGACAAGAAATGGAATTACAATGGTCGAGATGATAATATTTTGACTAAATCAATGGATACAAAGTCATCAATAGTGTAGGAGAAACGGTATAGATGGGTGCAAGGAACATTAACTTATACAGACTGATAACAATGATGCATGAAATAGACAGTTAACGAAAAAATAATAAGCGCCTTTTTATATTTACAGAAAGTCATTTTATTTAATTACGTCTGTCATGCTGACATAAGTTATAGCGCTGACTGCATAAAACAAAAAAAGCTTGCTTCATTAACATCTCATTTATTATTTTCGATTATCAATACAATTTTACAAATGATGATGTTAGATTCACTGTTACAATTTGAGTTTTAGCCTTCCGAAGATCTACCAAGCAATTTGTGCTTGAAATCTTCAAATGATTACTTCTACCCATAATAATAACACAGTTTACGTCTGTCTCGCAATACGTTGATAACCGGCTTTTCTTACAAACCTGAAGAACATTCAACTGAGATTTGGTTCGACCTTGTTTAATATAAAATGATTAAGGTATCTACAGGATCATTATTTCATGGTTCTACCATGTTATATAAAAAAATGTTTTAATCAATTGTACTTGAAATGCAAATGTCAACGGTGTCTGTTAACTCACACAGCTAACCAAACCCAACAGCTGACTCTCGTGTTATCAGGTTTGTTTTTTCTTCCACTCAATAGTGTAAACGCTTCAATAATTTGCCTTTGTGACACAGAGAAGACATTGTATCTCAGGCATGGGCTCTTGTGGCTTCTCTGTGGCTTGGCAGAGCCTTTAACCCTTCGCTGCATGTGTTCATGGCGTGTCCTGTTTTTGTTGTCGCCTTTATGTTATTAACGTTGTTCCCGCAATTTTTATTGATCAAATAATGGTTTTCTTTTAGATACTGGAGAGGCTTTGAGAGGTA
Organism: Gammarus roeselii; assembly: GCA_016164225.1. Lineage (NCBI taxonomy): Eukaryota > Metazoa > Arthropoda > Malacostraca > Amphipoda > Gammaridae > Gammarus > Gammarus roeselii. The sequence goes on along the minus strand of SDVV010025930.1, from coordinate 5,891 downwards.
ACCCTTCGCTTCCTATTGTCGCTTGCCCGGAAACATGACACGAAGGCCGCACCGATCAATGCCGAGGGTAGTTTTGGAAGCTTCGAATAATTACACCTCTGCGCAAGACCTGATTACAATCATTTAGCGAAAGGGTTGGAAGTGGCGAAATTATTTTGACAGATTGTGTGCGGTGAATTCCTCGCCTGCAGGGACGCAGTGGGACGGTAGTAGTCAATTCTTAGCAGTTGTGAACCGTGATTGATGTACCCAGTCATTAGTGGAAGGGAATAAAGTCATGTCTTTGCAAATGCGAACAGAAAGAAAATGAGTGCATGGGGGTTAATTTGATAGATAACAATACATTACAATTGAATTATTGAATCTCTTCGTGCTGGAATGTAATTGTGGGATGGTCACAGCGGAGACTTCTGGCCTTATTTGATTCAATCAAGTCAGAGTATTTGTTATCTCATGCGAAACCACGTAAACTGAGTACACGCATCAATCATCAGGTACACGCTCTTAAATCGCTACCCTTCAGTTAGGATTAAAAGAAATAAAGGTGAATTTAGTTTCACGCAAATAGGGCCGAGATTACGTTGATTGGCTGACCTATTAGCCTCATTTCATTAGTATGAGTTGAACACTTCAATGTGTTATAATTTATCAATATTCTTGTAATTTTTAGTTCATTTCCAGATCGACATAATTTTGTTGACTCACTGAAGTACAAAATAAAATGTTCTCTTCTGAACTTCAATATCATTTCGCTACGCTTTCTAACCCCTTTCGTCAACATTCTACAAAAGACATTTCTTAAGATCGTGTCTGTCTTTTCTATGAAGAAATCACGTCCACACATGTTTAATTCAATGTCTAAGGAGAAGGAATGTCAAATTAAAATGTTTTATTGCAGGCTACGCAAATCAGCGACGAATAATGAAGGGTCATTAACATTTCAAACGACCCGAAACGCTGGCTGTTGCTTCTTTCAATCAGCATGATTGCATCGAAGAAAAAGACCAGCTCGGTCGTCATGTTCTTTACGTGTCATGTCTACCGGGACCATGAATAAAAATCCGTAGCAGGGGATTGTTTATGATTAATTTTATCCCAACATAGGTGAAACTTCTACAATTCTACTATCTTGAACCCACTTCATTTGTTAACAACTTCTGACAGTATGATTGGGAAATATTCGACTCTGAAATTAGTTAATTCATAAAATCTATTTACCTCTAACAACTAATGATAATTTCATGGACATAAAGTCCAAAAAATATTTATTTGAACAATTCAATAAATGGTTTTGAGATGCAATTATACAAATAGTTTTTTTTCACCCTCCTTTGCGCTGTAACTTCAATGAAAACAATTTTTTGCGAAATCGCATTTGCATGTATTTGTTTTCATCTAAGGTACGTAATAATATGCGTACCTTGCTCAGGCCAACGGGTAATAATGACGGTTATCCTAATAGGTAAAAGCTTCGGTCACTTCGTTGACGTAAATACGTTCTTATGAAAGTTTGGATGGACAAATTTTCCGACCATCGAAGACTGATATGTTCTCTGAATAGTCCATATGGTTGTGTAGGATAGTAAATTATAATTCTTATGATTGTATAGGATAGTAAATTTATGCTGTTTTCAATATATTTTTGTGTTATGGGCGTACGAAAAAACAATATTTATAATTACGGATGAAAGTAGAGTGAATATTTTTTCAAATCATTCATTTCCGTATGTGTCATGTCCTTTCCCTCATTACCAACATTGTTTTTCAAAAACTATTAAAAGAAGCCGGTTAGATTTTTGATGAATTACAAAGATCCAAACTATGGACAATATATTTTATGAATTTATGATGTTCCCTAAGAGTTCCTTGAGTAAATATCTGTTACTACCAGTCAATATTTTGAATGTATCGAGAGTTCATTCCTCATAGTCATATGATTGATTGAAAATACAGAATATTGAAAAACATTATTTCAGCTGTGAACTATGCCGATAGTTTCATCGATACAATTTTGTTACGATATGATATATCCTCAAGAACTATAGAGTGTATACAATTTATTCCATGCCCCATACACCAGAGTTGTATTCAACTAGGATCCATACATTATTTAAAATATGAACTTGTTTGAGAAATTCGTATAATTGAGCTACTTCATTTCAATGACAGTCTTTCATAGAACTCAATGAAACAGGTCACCAAGTTTAAATGCACCTCAACTTTATATCATGATACTTTAATTTTTTATTCTTTGGTATGTAATATTTTGAAAGTTTAAAGTATTCTGAATAGGTGAAAGAACATATTTTACTTCTTCGAACTCTGAATATTTCGAACGAACGATAAATGCTTCTTCATCTAAACTTAATTAAGACTGAAAATCAAAACAAGGACTTCAGAAGTCTTGTTTGTCCCAGTTCACCTCCCTTTGGGTTTTCGGGTCTATCCCACCAGTTCCAGCCCCCCATCCCCTCCTCTTCCAGTCCCCAGGGGGAGCAACCCCCGTTCCAGCCATTAGTAGGTCCCAGAACCCCTTCAAGCCTCTCGTCCCCCGGGTGTAATTATTATTAATGTTAGTTCACTCTCCGAAGCAATTTATGTGTGATCTTTCACTCACCACTCGAAGAAGCGATGGAGAAAAATTAACTGCAAAATAATTGGTCTGTGCGAAATATCCTCGACAAATATAAGCAGATTTCTCATATTATGACACATTAAATTTTGTTGAAGTCATTAGCTGTGTTATTACATTTTATAATATAAAGAGAATTTCGTCGTAGAGTTCAGGAGAAAATCAAATAACATTCACTAAATACTCTCAGGTGATCTAAATTCCCTTCCATAAATACTCGTGATCCATAAATACTGTCAGGTGATCTAAAATTAAACAAATATTTGTAGGAACAATTGTTATTCAAAAGAAAACACTCATTTCACGAAACCCGATGGATATAAATTTTGAAATCTAGTTCCAATAAATTACAACTACTCTAAGTTTGCCCTGTTATTCCAATGCAGAGACGGGCCAAATGAAAACACTTATTCTGTCTCCCCAAACACCATTGCTGGCCGCCTAGCTAATCAACTAATCATCGATTGGACTGGCCCATACCCGTACTTGGCAGCGGTCAGTGAGGAACATCGCTCTGGGCGGCACGGAGGGAAGAGTCAAGGGGACATTCAATAAAGGAATTTTCGAAAAGACCAGCAAGCCCTGAAAAGCTATCAGAGACCCTTTAAGGGCGTGAAAAAAATAGAAGTAGAAAAGTAAATTATCGGAGATGACAATTTTAAATACAAGGTTGAAAAAATCAGAAAAATTAAAATATTTATCATTTATTAAATCATTTATTTCCATCATCCACCAATGGGTTTGCATTTCCTATATATAACACATGAACTTCATTGTCAAATACACTATTTAAATTAGCGAGGCAAATGTTCAAATTAAATTCGTCGCAAGTGATCTCTAGTGGGCCGCCGTTTCGTACTTCTTCGAGAAAAAATATAAATTTCAATATTATCATCAATGATCTCACAGACAACGTATATTTGGAGGTTGGAGAAACTCGGATACATGGGGATGAAAAATCACGAATACATGGGGTTAGGACCATCACGAATGCATGAGGTTGGAAGAATCACGAATACATGCATAGGGTTTGAAAATTATGAATACATGGGGTGTCGAAATTACGGATTCATGGTGTTGGAAAATTACGAATACATGGGGCTGCAAAATCACGGATACATGGGGTGGAAAAATCACAAATCCATGTGATGAACTTGAAAGCCGTTTTAACTGAACTTAAACGAAACACCGCCGGCGGGCTGACAATCTTGATTAAGAGCTCAACTGTCAGATGCCCTAATTGAATTAGCGAAATAAAAGTGTTAAATTAATCGGTTACAGTTCGTTTCTAGTGGTCGGCCGATTCATTCTTCATGGTTTAAATAGAATCCACAAAATATGTTGTGGATACTCCAGTAAGCCATGATAAGTAAGAAACACATGGACATGGGGTTGGTATAACAGGATGCTCTAACATATTGCAAAAGAAGGTGTTATGTTTGCAGATGTGGAATTATAATTTGACGAGATGAAGGATTTTGTAAGAAGAATTACACAATAATAAATCATTTCGTAAACGCACTTTAAGATATTGTCAAAGTTATGCCTGGAACAGGAGTGAAACAACGAGTCATTGTGCGATGGGTGTTTCATGAGCACAGCGACTCATTGTGCGATGGGTGTCTCATGAGCACAACGAGTCATTGTGCGATGGGTGTCTCATGAGCACAACGAGTCATTGTGCGATGGGAGTCTCATGAGCACAACGAGTCATTGTGCGATGGGTGTCTCATGAGCACAACGAGTCATTGTGTGATGGGTGTCTCATGAGCACCACGATCATTGTGCGATGGGTGTCTCATGAGCACCACGATCATTGTGGGATGGGTGTCTCATGAGCACAACGAGTCATTGTGCGATGGGTGTTTCATGAGCACAACGAGTCATTGTGTGATGTGTGTCTCATGAGCACAACGAGTCATTGTGCGATGGGAGTCTCATGAGCACAACGAGTCATTGTGCGATGGGTGTCTCATGAGCACAACGAGTCATTGTGTGATGGGTGTCTAATGAACACCACGATCATTGTGCGATGGGTGTCTCATGAGCACCACGATCATTGTGGGATGGGTGTCTCATGAGCACAACGAGTCATTGTGCGATGGGTGTTTCATGAGCACAACGACTCATTGTGCGATGGGTGTTATGAGAACAACGAGTTTTTGTGCGATGGGTGTCTCAGGAGCATAACGAGTCATTGTGCGAAGAGTGTCTCATGAGCACAACGAGTCATTGTCCGATGGGTGTCTCATGAGCACAACGAGTCATTGTGCGATGGGTGTCTCATGAGCACATTGTTCCTACTAATTTTGTCAAAGCGCTTTAAAAAAAGTATAAAAAAATTATTTATATGAACATCAGATAATTATCAATCTAGATCTCGTCCAGGCCCTGAATGGAACGAAACGGAACAGTCGACATTACAAGATGGACCGGAAATTTCATAATTGCAAATTCAATAGTAAATAAACCAGCATGGGCAACACACATTCAATTTAATTCATTTTCTATGATTTAAAATGTTCGCAACCAAAGAAATTGAAGACGAATTTTAAGGGAACGAAGGATTGCAAGTGTATAGGTTATCGCCCACGATCAAAACGATTACGATTATCCCCGTTGCAATAAATTTACGCTTCACTTGCATTGTAAAGATGAATGGACAGAACAATGATCGTTACTGCACCTCTTTATGGAGCAATGAACCCTTCACTAAAGTCAAACTAACACCATCAGCGTGCTGGCAGCATTGAATCAAACGAACACCGTCAGCGTACTAGCAGCATAGAATCAAACGAACACCGTCAGCGTGCTAGCAGCATTGAATCAAACGAACACCGTCAGCGTACTAGCAGCATTGAATCAAACGAACACCGACAGCGTGCTGACAGCATTGAATCGAACGAACACCGTCAGCGTGCTAGCAGCATTGAATCAAACGACCACCGTCAGCGTGCTGGCAGCATTGAATCAAACGAACACCGTCAGCGAGCTAGCAGCAATGAATCAAACTAACACCGTCAGCGTGCTGGCAGCAGTGAATCAAACGAACACCGTCAGCGTGCTAGCAACATTGAATCAAACGAACACCGTCAGCGTGCTAGCAGCATTGAATCAAACGAACGCCGTCAGCGTGATAGCAGCATTGAATCAAACGAACACCGTCAGCGTGCTAGCAGCATTGAATCAAACTAACACCGTCAGCGTGCTAGCAGCATTGAATCAAACGAACACCGTCAGCGTGCTAGCAGCATTGAAT
>SDVV010025929.1:0-12340 GCA_016164225.1 Gammarus roeselii | reverse complement strand
AACGCTTCAACGAGAATCTGTATTCCTACTCGTGACGGCATCGATTATTTGGCTACTTTCAAAGCCTTGTCTCTTTGAAACTATTTGACGTAATTCAAAACTATCTCTTTAGTAAACAACAATATGGATGTTGTATAATTAGACTAATGAAATATGTCACCGGAGATGACACAACTCTGGTCTGCTGCTAAGAAGACCAGCGAAGATATGTTATTGCAGCCCTTCAGGGTAAGCTGGTGCCACTGGACCCAGCCACTTTGAAAACCAATGCGATCACTGGACACATGTTCAGAGCAATTAGAAGTCAGTAGTTGCTATTTTGACGTGCGGCACAATGTGATGAGGACTCGATGCTTTTCAAATAATCATTCGAACCTAACCTCATCCTCCGCTTCTGCCCGCAGTTCGCGAAATCGCCCGTGCCTTGTACCCGTACACTGCGGAGCACGAGGATGAGTTGAGCCTGCGCGAGGGTGATCTCATCACGGTGCTGTGCAAGGAGCTGGAAGACCGAGGCTGGTGGCGCGGCGAGCTGGCGGGGCGGCAAGGCGTCTTCCCCGACAACTTCGTCAGCCTCATTACAACAGATGATACCGTGAGTGGATAGCGCTGCTCTTGGATGATGCTTGCATTGGGATGGTCGATTGAGGTCTAAGATATAATATGCTGGTTCGTAGGTTTTATGCCACCCTCATTCCTAAAGTAAAGCAAGTTTTTATTGGTTGACCGTTCGTGACATTAAAAGCTTATCTTTGGTGAGATTTTTATGCTTGCTGTATTCCATGCCTTAGTCACTGTAATGTAATCTATCGATGTACAATTCTTTTCGCCAAGCCAGCATAATATTTTGGACTATTCTCTGCTGTTAGGGTAATATTTTTTTTCGTGTCCTTGTGCAGCCCAAACCACCGCGGCCCGACAAACCGCCCAGCATGGGGAGCAGAGGAGGCAGCACCGGATCCCCCGCTCCGTCCACCCCCTCGCCCGTCAGCAACTCTCCAACCCCACACTCCACACCAGGTAAGTACAGCGGCACGCTGCCAACTCTCTGTCAGTTGAGGCTTGAGTTTCCTCTGGAACACTTGACGTAGGTTCTCACTGAGCAGCTACCCTTCATTGAAGTGCCTGTCCGAGCAAAATAACAATTTGCATGTAAACGCCCCGACTCTTCAAGTATTTTTGACGGCAATTTCACCTTTCTTTTAAAAATATATATATATATATTGCATTTCAAATGTACCAAACATAATTTTCGTATAACTGTGCGATAGGCCGGTATTCTCATCTGTCATTGATCGTAGGAAAACTGAGAGCTCGCCACTGGCATGCAGATACCCTCACTAAACTGAATCCCCGGGAAGTGGGTGGTCGATGGTAAGGCGCCTCACACTCCTCTCGTACACTCGCACTACAAACTAAGCTCTTGTGCGCAATAGGGTCCGGCCTCGAGACCCCACAATATACACACTGGGTTAGGAGTTAGGTCCGAAGTCCGTGTCGGCAGCAGGGCCCGACAGTGAAACTAGTTTACTCCTGCCGCGTTACAGTGACCGCGCCCCCGCCCACGGCCCTCCCGTTCCTCAACGCGACGCCAAGGGCAGAAAAACACATCCGGGCAACGTCAAAACTCAATTCATAACCATTCTCCTCTGACGCCTTTCCATTACACGCTTTCTTGCTACCTCCACATTTATGTCTCTCCTTTCGAACGCCTGCTTCACGCCATCCATCCACCCAAACGTCGGTCTACCTCTAGGCCTACGTCCACTCACTTCTGCCTCCATCACCCTTTCCACCGATCTCACTTCGTCCATCCTCGCTATATGCCTGAACCATTTCAGAACACGTGAATTTACTGTTTAACTTTTTTGGCGTGGTGGTTCTAATTCAAATGACGTCGTTATTGATCCTGTCTCTGAGCATCACACCAGCCATGCCCTTCAAACATTTCATCTCGAAAACAGTCAACCTTCTTCTCTCTTCTGCTCTCACCGACTGTTATGTACGACTGTTAATACGCCCCAACCAGCCTCGCATTAATATGATGCAGATTTTAGGCACCAGTTTTGTATTAAGAGTCTGAAAATATTTATCGTTTCTAGGATCAAATGCCATAACAGAAGTTGTTAAATAGCAGTCGAACAGTATGACTAGGTATTGAGTTCAAGATAACTAGAAAACTGTTCAGAATTTTATCATGTGAACCTGTTCAAAACTCTAAAATAGATAAAATAACTAGTAAACTGTTCAGAATTGTATCATGTGAGCCTGTTCAAAACTCTAAAATAGATGAACACTTGTCAGGTCCTCTTTAATACGATGCTTTCTAGATTTTTTTTGCGTATTTTTTTTAGGTCATGTACTGGAAGCCTTTCTACCTGGTAATGATTGAGAAGGCATTGAAATAAGATGCCGTTTTAACAGTCGGATTTCAGGAGTCTACTTATAACATCGTACCACAGCTGTTAAACCTCCTAGATATTGAATTACAATTCAGTCTGTCATCAATCATAAACTACCTAAAATATACGACAAAAACACTCGTTTTTTAACAACTACCGTATTATTTCATTCTAATCTAGATAATCTACACGAGAACAGATATTGAACTGTTATTAAAGTCTTGCTGATAATGAAGTCGCCAAAAGTGTACATGCGGAGACATTGTCGACTCTTGCCTTTTTTATAGAACGACTTCTCGGATAGTGTCTTGAGTTCTGGAAGCCTTGCTGCTTGGTGTTTAGAACCCATCGACTTTGAAGATGACCAAAACATGACAGGTCGCCAAATAAGATATTTCATTGTTTACATTATTTTACAACATTTTTTATTGGGCTAGCTAACCACATATCTTCCTTCATATTCCCATGTGTGCTTTGATCAGTAACTGCACAGCTTGTGAGAGCATGCCTCTGTCGCGCTGCTAAGTGACCGCACATGCAAACAGCTGCGCATCTGATAAGATACGGCTACCTTGATCAACCTCTGGTTTGCGGCCGCCACCGCTCAGTGTCTGGATGCTAGTGGCTGCTGATCGTGTGCAGAGGAACAGAGATCCTCAACAGTTCGTTAACTATGCCGTCAGGGACGAAAACGTAGTATTGGATTAATGTTGAACGTGATAAGTTTGAGTTTATTTATACACTTATCTAGAAATTTTTCAGATATCTGCGGTAGTGGAGTTGGTTAGTGAACAAGCAGGCTAGGTCACGGCCATCTATGATCGTTTGCATCTTACAGAACTTTCATCTTTTTTTCTTCGCTACTGCTGCAACCATGTTGAAAAGGCGTTGTATGGGAGATAATTGTGTGGGGATGATAAGGAGTCACTGATTGGTGATTTTTAGTTTGAATTTTAGTTTAGGGGTGATGAGAGGACGCTAGAATGTGAGTTGTCTGCGAGTAGATGTCTTTTGCTGATGTGTGATGGGGTGATGATACGAGATGATGGCAATATGATGAAGGGAAGTAGAGGAAGGGAGGAGACCAGAGTAATGATTGCTTGCTTCTGACATTGTTATAGTATAGGGTCAACCCTCTGAGGAACGTAACGTGTTATCGTGTTGAAAATTTTGATAGTTTCACTATTGTTTAGACTAGCATTTTCCGAACGAAACAATCGTATGTCGGGGGCACCAGTAAATTCGTCTCTTAATTTGCCTGTTGAGATAACTTTGAGCCTGAAAGAGTGGTAAAAACTCATGAAACGGCGTCTCTGGTCCATTATTTTCAGATTGAGGGGTTCTGCCATGTACTTCTTAGCATTTTGGTTTTTCGTTAAAATTGCGGGGGTTATTTTGACTACTACTTCAATTTCTACGTAGTCCGTGAGCGCAATAATGTAATTTTTGAATGAATTCGCGCTTTCAATGATTTTAGACAGAGCACCATAATCGTTAATATTTATCTTTTCAGAAGTGCATCTATCTGAAAGGTCGGACGTTAGCACATTTTTCATGAGAATATCACCAATGCGTATTGTCTTAGGGTCTTGGTATTTTCTGTTGACCCGGTGCTGGTGCCTGATGCTTCACAGTGAGCCGGCTTTGCTGTTGCGGATTTTTCTGTTGAGGTGACTATTAAAGGCTCTGTATTGAAGGAATAAATGAGAGTTATGGACTTAGTTTCAGAGGTACAAGGGGAGGGAGATGGAAAGCTCAGCAGCGTTGGGTGAGTATCTGTCACCGAAAGAGCAACCCTGTGGGAGAGGGTAGGCTTCTCCCTATCGCATTTTGGGGCACATGCGCTGGCCACCGGAGTGTGTGGGCAATGCGGCAGTTCTATGTTTATAGGGTTGCTGGTTCTGGTGCATTTTTGGCTTATGCATGATATGCAGTTTCTGTTATTCTTGGCACATGCGCATTTCTTGCATGTTCCACTATAACACATGCAGCAGGATTTGCTTCTGTTGGCAGTGTGGCTGTGGGGCAACATGTGTTTAATTCAAGGTTAAATCTCAGTGAAGTAGACTACTTAGAGGGTTTATTGTTAGAGGGGCTTAGAGAGCATCTTATTAGCTTAGCATTTTAGGGCTCTGCAGTAAGAGGAGGACCCGTGACCTTATATTGTGCAGGATCGTGTGTGGGTATTGCCTATCATTCAAACTTATTTAAATATTTGTTCAATCGTTCAAAAACATTTCAATCTCTGTCCAATCTATTTTACTGCCATATTCCTACTTGCCTTTAATTGTATGCCAACATTACAAATTCTTCGTACTATGAAAAACAATAAATTCAGAAAGAGGCAGAGACAAATAACTAGCTAGTAATTTTAATAAATGCTGACTAAGCCTTTGCAAAACTGTTTGATATAAACTTAATCGGGAGATGCAGGTACAAGATATTATTCTATTGGTAGAAGGAAATCGCACCAAGGAATTAAGTTTTAGGTTATAACAATTTGTTTGAATTATCCAAAACTTTGTTTATATTTAGAAATAATTCAGACAAGAGGGACTAATATTTTAGTTAAAAATTATAATAAATGTTGACTGGTCAAAAATAGATTTGTCATACTCTCGTAATCATTTATCTTGACTGGAAATTTTTGAATTGTCGTTCACTTTACCATATGTTCCTCAGTGCCTCTCATTTGCGCAGGTTGATGAGACATTGGCAAAAGCGATGTAATAATCTCTTTCAGTGTAAGAAGTACCTGATGGTGAATTTGCAGTCCATAAGGTCGACAGGCTCATACTGCGGTGCAATTTACTCCAGGAACCGGAATGAGTCCTAAACTTAACACGGGAGGAGGCAGTGGAAAAAAGACACGGGAGGAGGCAGTGGGAAAAAAGTGAGCGGGGTAGAGAGCAGCATCAGCTTCTCATGACTGTGGGATGGTGAGAGGCGCGCACATGTGTATACATTAGTTGGAGCCGCACGCAACTCCGATGTTTCAGATAAGGCATGGCCCAAAACGGCAGCTGAAATGTAAATGATTTTCACGAATAATCTTTAAGTAACAGGAAAAGAGATGGTCTATCTTGGTTTTGACGGTTGCCGGGAAATAGTTAAAAAAAAATATTTTATATATATGAAAATTAACACAAAATAATCTTGAGCGAAACACGAATGAAGGCTGAAAAACTCAAAAAGTAGTTACTCAGACGTGTATAACATAGATTCACGCAATCTTACCCTCCTAGATATTTTGATTAGAGTAGCTGTTCGATTTGCAATTTGTGCCTTAGAGCCAGTTATGTGTGCTAGTTCATGCGACCTTGGAAGAAACGATATACACTTTCTCAAGAAAATGTTACAATAAGTTATGTGAAGTAGTAAAGAAAACATAAACACAATTTTCAATTTAACAAATGCGCCTTCAAGAATCGCTTGCCAGTCGCCGATTTTATTTGTGTAAAAGATACCCAATGAGTGATCTGCAGTCCATGAGAATTTACAGGCTTATACTATGGTGTGTAATTTATTCGAGGAAATGCGATGAGTTCAAATTGCCAAAACTATGACGTATAACGTTAATACAAATTAATCTACAGAGTTATGAACTAAAAACCATGTTAATGCACAAGGAATGACTGCCAATCTAAAGAACATGTCGCAGTTTCATATACATTAAATTCGCTGTCACGCTGCATTTTCGGGGTACAGTTCAAAATAGATTGCGGTTCTGCAATAAATATTTCAAATACTTATATAGCATGGTGAAATTGTTCAAACTGTGCTCTTGTTTATCACCGTTTCACTACATAATAGTTGAATAAGAAATATATATGCAGGTAGTCTACGAATAAAATTTTAATTCGTAAAAGACAGTGACGAATATTTTCGCAAGAAAGGAAAGATCGAAATTTGTTGTTCCTGATCAAGTGAAGGTATTTAAATGAAGACATTCAGTTGAAAAAGAAGTATTGACTGCATATGACGCAACCTGATGAGAAGAGCAGTGGATAAAGGAGCGGGGGCGAGGGTAGAGAGCAGCAGCCGTTCATGACTATGGGATGATGATAGGCGCGCACGAATGAACACGTCAGTCTAAAATGTACACAGCCCCGTTTATGTTAGGGTGTGACGTTTTGCTTTGGCCTTCTTGCGTCAAGTTTTCGAGCGCGAGTTAAGGCTTTTTCAATATTATGTAGGATTTATTTTCTTATATTGTACAGCTGCGATATGATCTAATAAATACTGCCGGAATCATTACGTCTGAGAAAAACAGAGCACGAACGGAAAAAAAGCTACACTGATCAAGGTCTGACACTGAAATTTCCTTAAAAATGACAAACATTTAGAGCGTGAAATTCTTTATTTTCCGCGAGGTATTTCACCAGGGAATGTAACGCGGGCTTGAAAATGTTATGAGATTATTCAAATATTCAAACTAGAGATGTTGAGAGACATGGAAGTTTATACATGTGGCGCTGCGGCACACAAAAACGTGAAGTTATAGGTCTAAAAGTTGCATTTGGGTGAGCATCTTGCACACGCGGACATCTTATCATTATCTTGCGCGCTGTAGCTAAATGAAAATTGATTTTCCTTCCTGTGATGTAATAAAAAAAAAGATAACGTTTCACATTGGGATATCAAGTTACAAGAAAGGTAACCTACAAGGACATGGATTAAAGCTAATAGTAAAATTTAAGCAAACTGAAAAATTACCGTGGCATATTTTCCTATAAAAAATACCAAAGTAAATATCCTGAGAGCAGGATTGAAGATAATGAACGCATTAAAGTAATACAAGAAACATGAATACGAGATAACTGGAGAACAAATGCAAACTAAGAAAAGAATCTTCTAGAACATTGCATGAGAAAATTAAACCTTGAAATAGTCTGAGGAGTTATAAGCTCATGGGCTCAAAGTGGCTTATGAGCTAAAAAAGTGATCAACAAACACATTGAATAATTGAACAAATAAATATTTATCTTGTGGTGGAAGTATACTTGTCACAGGGCAATAAACCACCGAGAAGTGCAACTAACTAAGTGAAATAAAAAGTTTTTGCACGGCAAGAGAGAGAGAGTAGAATATCAGTACTGGAAAAATTGAAATGGGTTGACCATCAAACTGGCCCAAAACAGCAGCTGGAATGAAACGTGGGTCCCACCGTTTGGCGTGCGGGATCCTGAGGCAGGTCGAAGCAGTTGAAGTTGAACAACAATCGATTGCAGCGAGGGATCTTCAAGCCCGTCGAAAGTAGATCCACAATATATGCAGCGCGGGATCATCAAATGGGTGGGTGAATACAGCCAGTCCACTGATAGCGGAGGGGAGGGCTTAGGTGGCAAAGCTTCAGAAGGTGGGGGCGGAGGGGTGTAGGTCCGCTACACCCAGCCTAGGCAAGCGAGTGCATAGGCGCATCGGAACAACGGGTCACTCACGGTGTATCGACGCAGCTGAGGCAGGCGAGGGGAGGTAGGGAGGAGTGGGTTAGGCAGTACAGGTAGTGAACCTTCCCTCACGACGTTGAAGCACCCTCTTATGTGAGCAAACACCTACATAGAACTACAAGTGCAGGATCATCTAGAAAGGCCTAAATAACCACGCCAGTTTCTGGGTGAGCCGATTCGAAGAAACGTCTCCCAAGTTGATCAAAAGCACGGGTTGTGGTGCTTTGGGCCACAATAAAGCCCAACCACGAGACTGTCAGTGGAGCGCCAAAACGCACAGGGTTGCCAAGATGCTTCAACGCTGGCCGGCGAGAATAGCTCTCGGATATGAACAAAAATTGTAAAATTCGACCGTGTTACCACAGATTCCGGTAAAGCGTGACACCTATGAATAGGTGAGCAGTTCACACATCGAGCTGAACTAAAACAGATTCACTAGAACCTGATGACCAGGTGTATGATCACAAACACGAGAAGCGCAGTAACTCATTTATTGCCTAATGACTTCTAATGATACGTCAATAAAGAATTCCTTCCGCGAACACTGCCTTAAAATAGCGCAGTGTAGACGTGTGTACGGGTGCAAAGGTTCCAATGACTATAACTTTGGATAACTTGTTGTTACTTCATCATTTTAGTTTAATTGGGGGAAATAACAGACGCGAAGATTCGAGTTATTCTTGTTCTAATTTTGGCAGCTGTGCTCACGTTCACTGATTTAATTTTAACTTCACAATGTATGTTCTATTGGTTCTGATTAGCCGTGATTAGCCGTGGAGACAGAGAGGCAAGAATAATGGTGTATGGGTTACATAATATCAGCTGAGGGAGGGAGGTAGGGCAGGCCAGGCTACCCTCAACAGCCGATGCGTGAAAAAGCCGTGTTCACGCTGGAGGAAAACATGTCATCTTGATCAGTTCATGTTTTGTTGGAAGAGGAGAAACAAATCTGGTATATGGAGACATTTGCGCACTGTGAACAATAATACGCTATTATTAGTAAAGTAGTATATCATTGACTTCGTAGAACACTTTGGACACTTCACTCCACAACGTCCCTGCAGTGCCCAAGTTGAACCGTTCACATTGTCCACAATAATTGGATTTGCGAGGCCTCTAAGCATCAGAATAAAGCTTTTAAACTGAACATAAATAGAATTTATTATGATCATTTTGTACTCGATTGTTCTGTTACAGTTCACTGATCAGTGTGTGCTATTTTCAACCACTTAACTATACGAAGTCCAAGAAAAAAAAACAGAAGCAACTTTGCTCACGTCCTACTCCTAACACCGAGCTATCAAGTCACTCCATCTGCTTGAGGAAACCAAGGTCCTTCCTCTAAAACACCATTGGGGCTTCAACAACATTGTGGACCTGTCGCATACGTGCTACACTTGATGAACCCACTTCAACTCCACCGTAATATGCATAACAGTTTGGCTTCCTTTACACCATCATTCCACAACCTAAAGACAGCACATCTATGTTTGCTTCTACAGATACGCTCTCACTCCACAGCACTTGCGGTGGCTGATCATCAGCCCTACAGAATCACCCGCTGGAGTTGATGTGGAGGAGTTGGTGTTGCCTATGGGTCACAGGGTTCACCTGTCGAGGCTGAGGTGTGGGCACCAATCAGCCCTTTAGTCATACCTACATAGACTGTGGAACGCCTCTTTCGATTTGCGCATATCAGTTTGGACCGATATGATCGAGCCCGTAGCATTGGGCCCAGACGGCATGGCATACATCTTGATCATCCAGGTCCACACACCGTCGCTACCCTCAGACTCCTTTAACTTTACCATACTACACAATACAGTACTCAACACATGTAAACAAGGATAATCATACCCATCCTAAAACCCAACAAGGCTCTAACAGATCCAGCCTCATACAAACCCATTTCTTTCCTCCCGAACTCCTTGAAAATCGTAGTGAGACTGGTTCTAAACAAAATTAATGCCCACATCCCACTCTCCCGTACGCTAAATTCCTCTCTTGCAGACATCCACACAGTGTCTACAATAACATCCCATCTCGAACCCGCCACATCTCTAATGGTGTCCCACAGGGCTTCGTCCTTTCGCCCTATCTCTTCTATGCCTTCATACAAAACCTACCCATTCCTACGGAACCCAACATCAATATCAGCTTACTCGCGGACGACCTCACAAAATCACATTACACCACAAACATAAAACCATAGCTGCACACCTCCAGCATTGCCTGAACTCTCTAGAAGTTTAGCCACTGGACAGCAGAATGAATGTATCCGCAGCAAGTCATTCCACACATTATTAACAGCAGATAACAGTGATTACTGCATCTACCCTCTTGTCCATTCCACACATTAACAGCAGATAAGTAAACACTGCATCTACTTTCTTGTCATGCTCACCCGGCACATCCATGCCTCAACCTAATGAACCCACGTCAAACCAACCGAAACCTACACAACACACTTCGGCTCTATCTGCAGGACCATTCCCCTCCTACAGACAACACATCTATGCACAGATACACGCACACTTAACAGCTCTTGCATTGGGTGAACACAGAGTCAACAGGGTCCTGCATGGTTACCCCCCTGAGGTGACTGTGGAGGAGTTGGAGTTGCCCAGGGGTGACAGGGTCCACCTGTCACGGCTGAAGTGCGGGCACCACACGGTCCTCCAGTCATACCAGCATAGACAGAGGAATGTTCCTTCCAATCTGTGTTTGCGATGCCCGATACGGTTGAGCACGTCACGGCGTCGTGCCCAGTCTTCGCACTCGGCAGACTCGACCATAATATCACGTCGTTATGTGATCTTTAAGAACGACCGCGAGACGACATCAACATCCTCAGGGATGTAGGCATAATATAAATACCTGTACCTTCTGAAACACTCGTAAACATGCGCACATTGGTGCGTTCCCGGACTTTGGGGCTAGGCACCGGCGGTGGCCCCTAGATCGTCGGGTAGTTGGGGTTGGGCAACCACAACGGTCGAGCCCGTGATAGCGTCAAGCCCAGTCAATGCGGCCGAAGGCTTAATCGTGATAAGTGATGGGACGATACCGAAAAGTTGGCAAATAATGATATTTTTCCATAATTTTGATTCAACAGTTGAAGTATTCATTTCCACTTTGGTAAATCGTATGCCCAAATAGATAAAAAAACACTACGTAGTAAAGATATTCAGTGACTGACTATCCAATGATAATTATTGGTTCGTAGGTCTGTTAGGCATTTTGACTTTGATACACATACTAAATAGACAGTATTCCTCAGTAAATCTTGCGAGACTTGATAAATTAAAAATCGTATCTTATTTTATTTTATATTATAATGTACCTATAATATAACGGTGAGTTACAAGCACATAATGAGTCCTTTCATTTATTTAGGTATTAGGTATGTGCTGTTATATGACACCAATATATTTCAAAGTATCGGCCTTTTTTCACCGATACCGATATCATCCGAAATGGCCGATACCCACCGATACCGATTCTTCGGCACATCACTAAGCGTGATATCACTTCGTTGCCGCATCTGTGGAGTCAAGCCCAGTCAATGCAGCCGTAGGCTCAATCATGATATTACGTCGTTGCGGCATCTGTGACGTCAAGCCCAGTCATTGCAGCCGCAAGCCCGATCACGATATCGCGTCGTGGCGGCATCTGTGGCGTCAAGCCCAGTCATTGCAGCCGCAAGCCCGATCACGATATCGCGTCGTGGCGGCATCTATGGCGTCAAGCCCATTCATTGCAGCCGCAGGCCCGATCACGATATCGCGTCGTTGCGACATCTTTGGCGTCAAGCCCAGTCATTGCAGCCGCAGGCCCGATCGCGATATCGCGTCGTTGCGGTGTCTGTGGCGTCAAGCCCAGTCAATGCGGCCGTAGGCCCGATCACGATATCGCGTCGTTGTGGCATCTATGACGTCAAGCCCAGTCATTGCAGCCGCAGGCCCTATCGCGATATCGCGTCGTTGCGGCATCTGTGGGAGCGGCCGACAGGCTGCATCAATTTCCTCAGGTGCTCAGGCATAATGAAGTGGCTTGCACTGACCCGTTATATTCCCAACATGCACATATTAGTGGGTATCCTGGGCTTCCAGGCTATGCGCTGACCGTGGCTCCTCCACTGCTGGAAGAGCTGGAGTTGGGCAGCAAACATCCATACGCTGCCATTCAACCTCGAGCTGCAATTCAAAATACCTATGAGCTGTAATTATTCGTCGTTAATATTTTCATGTTTAACGCATAGTATCTAAGCACTTCCCTTGGATTGCAGCAGCTGTATTGTGTCCGCTAAAGCACTACTGTACCGCCACTATAGTGGCTCATGTGCCACCGCTCAAGTTACAGCTGTGCCGTGACTAAAGCACTACTGTACCGCCACTATAGTGGCTCATGTGCCACCGCTCAAGTTACAGCTGTGCCGTGACTAAAGCACTACTGTAACGCCACTATAGTGGCTCATGTGCCACCGCT
>SDVV010025928.1:0-12340 GCA_016164225.1 Gammarus roeselii | reverse complement strand
CAATGGTAGCAATGGTAGCAATGGTAGCAATGGTAGCAATGGTAGCAATGGTAGCAATGGTAGCAATGGTAGCAATGGTAGCAATGGTAGCAATGGTAACAATGGTAGCAATGGTAGCAATGGTAGCAATTGTAGCAATGGTAGCAATGGAAGCAATGGTAGCAATGGTAGCAATGGTAGCAATGACAGCAATGGTAGCAATGGTAGCAATGGTAGCAATGGTAACAATGGTAGCAATGGTAGCAATGGTAGCAATGGTAGCAATGGTAGCAATGGTAGCAATGGTAGCAATGGTAGCAACGGTACCAAAGACCACAAATCAGACCGATTTTAAGAGCCGCTTAACTTATTAATTTTTCTATTTGGATGTCTCTTACCATTTTATATCTCAAAGTAACACATAAATGAAATCAAACACACGTTAGTTATGAAAGGCATCAACGCAATATGGCAGAATGTGGAGCTGCCCCCCGACGAACGGATCCAAATCAACAGAAGAGCTCAAAACAAGGGCTTAACATGAACCTGTTTTCTTGGGTGTAGTTAATTTTCTCATATGAAAGTGCGTTCCCTTGTTGCTTTTGTGACCGCGTCATAACGGGCGATGGCATCATTTCCTAATCGATGAAACCGGACACTCCTTCGAAGTAAACTGCTACGGCAAAAGTGAGTACTGATGCCATTTTGTGGTCGTGTGCCAAACTGTTTATGAGGAAAATTATCTGATCCTGCCAGCGGCATCAAATTCCAGGGACACATATTTTCTGTGATGTGCCTCTGCTTTCAGTCTCTGATAGTTCTGTTCATGAGATGGCGGCAGCATTCACTTGTGACACGAGATGGCGGCAGCATTCACTTGTGACACGAGATGGCGGCAGCATTCACTTGTGACACGAGATGGCGGCAGCATTCACTTGTGACACGAGATGGCAGTATTCACTTGTGACACTAGCTGGCGGCACTTCACTTGAATGGTGGCGGCACCATTCACTTGCGACACGAGATGACGGCAGCATTCACGTGTGACACGAGATGGCAGCAGCATTCACCTGTGACACGAGATCGCGGCAGCATTCACTTGTGCACGAGTTGGCGGCACCATTCACTTGTGACACGAGTTGGCGGCACCATTCACTTGCGACACGAGTTGGCGGCAGCATTCACTTGTGACACGAGATGGCGGCAGCATTCACTTGTGACACGAGATGACTGCATTCACTTGTGACACTAGATGGCGGCACCATTCACTTGATGCACGAGTTGGCGGCACCATTCACTTGTGACACGAGTTGGCGGCACCATTCACTTGTGACACGAGTTGGCGGCAGCATTCACTTGTGACACGAGATGACGGCACCATTCACTTGTGACACGAGTTGGCGGCAGCATTCACTTGTAACACGAGATGGCGGCAGCATTCACTTGTGACACGAGATGGCAGCATTCACTTGTGACACTAGATGACGGCACCATTCACTTGATGCACGAGATGGCGGCACCATTCACTTGTGACACGAGTTGGCGGCACCATTCACTTGTGACACGAGTTGGCGACAGCATTCACTTGTGACACGAGATGGCGGCAGCATTCACTTGTGACACGAGATGGCGGTAGTATTCACTTTGACAAGAGATGGCAGCAGCATTCACCTGTGACACAAGATTGCGGCAGCATTCACTTGTGACACGAGATGGCAGCAGCATTCATTTGTGGCACGAGATGGTCGCAGCATTCACTTGTTACACAAAATGACGACCGCATTCACTTGTGACACGAGATTGCGGCAGCATTCACTTGTGACACAAGATTCTGGTAACATTCACTTGTGACACGAGATGGCGGCAGCTTTCACTTGCGACACGAGATGACGGCAGCATTCACGTGTGACACGAGATGGCAGCAGCATTCACCTGTGACACGAGATCGCGGCAGCATTCACTTGTGACACGAGATAGTGACGGCATTCACATGTGACACTAGATGCCAGCAGCATTCACATGTGACACGCGATGACGGCAGCATTCACTCGCGACACGAGATGGCGGTAGCATACACTTGTGCTACGGGATGCTAGCAGCATTCACCTGTGACACAAGATGACGGCAGCATCTTGCGTCACAGGTCCTCTCCCAACTCTTTAGTAGAAAAAAGGTAAGAGAATTGCTGAGTTTCTCGACTGTTCTATTTTAATTGTTGACACTGGAAGAGATATTATACAAATAAGATAACATCAATGAGTTTGGCAACACGGATATACGAATGAGATGGTTTCATCTCATTGATAAATAGATTGGTGAGGGCTGCTAATTTCTCATCGATAATAATAGCACTTACCCTAAATTATTGGCAATCCTGGTCAAAATTTGCATAATCTTATTCTTATCCTAACATCATTTCAAATTTAATTTGAGATTATGAACATAAATCAAAAATTGTCAATTCATGACGATATATCTAAATTACATTAGCCTGCTGAAGCCTTCGAGTCAGCAAATTGAGAATGTTTACATCGGTTTAGTCCCTTACAAGCTAAATATAACTCAAATATCAAATAAATCAAGCTCAATAACAAACTCTTGAATTGATTATTGCATGACGTCGTTAAGAAAAATCTAAATCCGCTCAATTAGTCTATGGCTATTTGAAAAACACAGGATATGATCCACGTATACTCAGCCAACCTATCGGTCTGGTGACAGAGCAGCGTTACCTTGGTGACTAATTCTGAGCAATTAGTCTTCTTTCTCAAGCTACTTTGCGAGCTGAAAACTTATAAATGGAGTTTGCTAAGTTGCGCGACGCTGCTAAGATTACTCAGAAAGTCTCAGAGGAAGGCGACGGAGATAAACATTAGAGGGGCGAGTGTGATGGACAAAGTGCTGGATAAGATACTGTGTTGGACAAGATACTGTGTGGGACAAGATACGGGATTGGACAAGATACAGTATTAAGATACATTTTCCCACTACTTCGTTCAATTTTTAAGATATGCACTTGGGCAAGGATATTGGAAAACTTATATAGATGAAAATAACGCCAACACTGGATGGACATGGAAAGACTTCTTAGATGTATCATCGCTCCGTAGGACCACTGGGATGAACTGTGCACTCAACTGTTCAATTATTTCAAACGTGGCTTTCGAATCCCTCGATAATTGGGTGAGCATTCGATGGGTTAATTCATGTTAATGTTGTAATATACAGACTAATTTCATGGAAGGAAAATGGTACTTGTACTAATGTGATAATACATTGGCCGATATGAAAGACACGGAATGTGAATTGAAATAATATAATGATACTCAGACGGATTTGAAGGACGCAGCCGATGTCCGAGGAATCGGATGCTGCTACTTGGAATGAGGGTGGACGCAGGGCAGCAATGAAATGGCAGAATTTGTGGACGCATGACAGCAATGAAACGGTAGAATATGTGGACGCGTGGCAGCAATGAAATGGTAGAATAGGTGGACGCATGGCACCAATGAAATGATACAATAGGTGGACGCATGGCAGCAATGAAATGGTAGAATAGGTGGACGCATGGCAGCAATGAAATGGTAGAATAGGTGGACGCATGGCAGTAATGAAATGGTAGAATAGGTAGCTGCAACATATGGGCAGAATAGGTGCCTGCAACCTAAGGGCAGAATAGGTAGCTGGAACCTAAGGGGTGCTCAACGTATGCTCTTATGGTGCCCTAAGGTTATGTCGATCTGTAATCCTTTTTTAACCTCAAGAAAATTGTTAACATAGGGAACACATCCTACCTATTGTTAACGTATGGTACACTTCCCTACCTATTGTTAACGTAGGGTACACTTCCCTACCTATTTTTAACGTAGGGTACACATCCCAACCTATTGATAACGTATGGTACACTTCCCTACCTATTGTTAACGTAGGGTACACATCCCTACCTGTTGTCAACGTTGGATATACTTCCCTACCTATTGTTAAAGTAGGGTACACTACCCTCCCTATTGTTAACGTAGGGTACACTCCTTTACCTATTGTTAACGTAGGGTACACTCCCCTACTTATTGTTAACGTAAAGTACACTCCCCTACATATTGTTAACGTATGGTACACTCCCCTGCCTCTTTTAACGTAGGGTACACTTCCCTACTTATTGTTAACGTAGGGTACACTTCCCTACCTATTGTTAACGTAGGGTACACTACCCTCCCTATTGTTAACGTAGGGTACACTCCTTTACCTATTATTAATAGAGTACACTTCCCTACCTTTCGTTAATGTAAGGTACACTTCCCTACCTATTGTTAACGTAGGGCATACTGTTCTACGTATTGTTCACGTAGGGTACACTTCCTTACTTATTGTTCACGTAGGGTAAACTTCCATACCTATGGTTAAGGGAGGATACACTTCCCTACCTATTGTTAACGAAGGATTTACTGTTCTACGCATTGTTCACGTAGGATAAACTGTTTTACATATTGTTCACGTAGGGTATACTGCTCTACGTATTGTTCACGTAGGGTACACTTCCAATCCGATTCAGTTGAACTCGTATGCTCCAATTTAATTAGGTTATTCATGAAGCTATTAAATACTTGGTTTTGTGTCTTCAGTGTTGCTGGTGGTGCTGAGCCTTCAAAAAAGAGGGCGATGGTTTGTATGTGCTCTCAATAGTGAGAACATAAGTCCGTAAATCTGACCTTTCAGCAATGGAGGCAATGGGTTTTTATCAGTGTTCTCAGTGGTAAGACCACAAACCAGTGGAGATGTACTTCCAGCGAAAGAGGCGGTGCCTTTGTTTGGTGTTCTCGGTGTTCCACATTTTTCAGAAGGCACAATAGACGTTCGGAATCTGTTAGTTTGTGTTCTCTCTGCTGCTCCTAATCCCTGATTGAATGTTTCTATGAAAGACAAGAAGCATCTTAGGCCTGTTCACAGTGTCGCGCTTATTCCGTATCATAATATCATGGCTTTGTACAACAGGCAACATCATAGAGTCTGATTTGAGTGACGCTCTAATTCACTCATTTTAATTTAATGGCTTTCGGTATTGGAGAGCAGCTCAACGTATGGTTGTCATCGGTCCTTCTTTCTTCAATTGAATGCCTAGTCGCACGTGCCGCATTTCCTCCGTATTAACAGGAGAAAAAAAAATGACAGAAAGTGTCTGCCGATGTGGAGGCACTGAGGAACTGCTTTTAACGCAGAACTTTGATTTCAAGCCTTTAAAATCAAAAGATTTCTTCAGTCAGGAACTCAATTCTTTTTGAGACATCTTTCGGTGCCTGTTCGTCTTGTTCTTCTGTTCTAAAGCAGAAGTTGGGTTTTGTTTGATGTCTGCTAACAATGCTCACTCAAAATGTTTCTGGTCGGGGACATGGAGTTATCAGGGAAAAAATAAAACTGTGGTCTCCATTGGAAACGAAACGAGCGAAAGTAAAATTATATTCTGGATGGTATTGTCAGAAAATATTTCGGTAAAAAGAATACCGTCGTCCCTGTTATTGAAATGTGACCAACCATAGAGAATAAAACCTTGGATGCTATTTTTAGTGGCAAAATGCGGAGAAATGGGGAAAATTTGAATAGATAAAATGAAAAGACATTTTGATTTCGATGTTATCAAGAAGGAAAGGGCTCTGCGCCTATTCCAAACAGAAGCACAAGAAATTGTTTATGACAATCTTTTCCAACAAAATCAACTTCGATCTCCTGCACAAATGACATTAAGTGTTATTTAATTCGCCTCTTGTCCCCCAAGCGGCTCAAGCGTGACCTCAACTCGCTTGCCTCTTGGTAGAGGAAACTCCAACCTTTCCGTCGCTCCCCCCTTTCACGTTACCAGCTTATAGCTGTACGGAGGATACCAGCTTATGGCTGTAAGGAGGATAAGACCAGAAACAAGCATGCCGTAAATGCTCCACGTCCCTCCAGCAGTTCACTAACGGATCCGGTGACTAACCAAAGCGGAGTACAAATAAGTATTATATTACTTTTTACCATTACTTTGACTGATTTCCGCCATGGTAACATAACAAGCTACTCTGAAAACGTAGTAAGTTACTGTATTCAGTTACCCTATTCAGTACCTGTATTCGTAACTCTATTCAGTACCTGTATTCGTAACTCTATTCAGTACCTGTATTCGTTACCCTATTCAGTACCTGTATTCGTAACTCTATTCAGAACCTGTATTCGTCTCTGTATTCAGTACCTGTATTCGTTACCCTATTCAGTACCTGTATTCGTAATTCTATTCAGTACCAGTATTCGTAGCTCTATTCAGTACCTGTATCCGTTACTTTATCCAGTACCTGTATTCGTTACCCTATTCAGTGCCTGTATTCGTTACTCTACTTTTTGCTGTACTTCGGAACCTAAATTAGTAGCCTAATTTTTTTTTGTATTTAGTAACTGTACTTAGATACAGTAGTTGGCGAAGCCTGCGTCTAATGGAGCGTCTGTGAACAGAGCGAGTGGCAGCGGAGAGACGGCTAGTCAATACGCTTCAGCCGCTGGTATGTCAGGCGCCCTCAAACACGGGCGCGCGTGAAGGCAAATAAAAGACCTTGAAGTCAATCATCCGGTTGCAATCATAACATGGGTTTATCAGCTGCTGTCGACAACCATAACAAGGGCTTATCAGCTGACATCGACATCCAAAACATGGGCTAATGAACTGACATTGACAATAAAAACATGGGGTTATGAATCGTCATCAACAACGAAAACATGCCATTATTGGGCGCCATCAACAATCAAAACATAGAAATATGAACTGCCATCAACAATAAAAACCTAGATTTATGATTTGTCATCAACAATCTAGGACTGGACCTATGAACTATCACCAACACTCAAAACTTGAACTTGTGATCTGTCATCATCAATCGAAACATGAGCTCATGATCCCTTAACTTTAAACGCACTCAAATGGCAGCCACAGGCTCACAATATTAGCGAATGATTATGACTGGCGTCACGCAGCACTGGTCCAATATTGACACTCGTATCAAGTCGTGCACATTAAATCATGCGCACGAATCATTCGCTTGGAATAATTTGTACACAGTTATTCACATGCAAGCATAAGCATGCAATCATGCACCGCTATACTGTGCACGCAATCGTTCTCATGCAATCATGCACCGCTATACTGCGCACGCAATCATGCGCACGCAATCGTTCTCATGCAATCATGTAATCGAAAAATTTTACATACGCGCATACGCACGTAATCATGCGCACTCAATCATGCGCACGCTATTATGCTCAGGCAATCACGCGCAGGCAAGCATGTGCAGGCATTTATGTCCATAAAATCGTGCGCACGCAATCACCCTCACGCAATCAGTAGCGAACATGCACTTGATCGCGTGCACGAAATCATGCGCATTCAACATTGCCCGTACTGATCATGGTGACATCATGTGTGACATCATGTAACTGAATGATATTTCCGTATTTTTTGTCTACAAGCACGATGAATGGCAACTAAATATTTCAGTTAAACGTGATGAAATCTCTTAAGGTATGGTATTTAGTTATTTTTTTGTGAAAAAATACAATAAGGAATATTAATTAAATATTGGGCATAATTGAAACACAATAATATTCTGTTTCCAAAGTGAATTTATATTAAACAATCCTTTATGTCATTGTTACATAGAGATGCTCATTTGAAATAGGCATCTTAGTTAACAATGAGCCAAATATTGAAGCTGAGGACATTAGAACACTCATTCCCTCATTAGGTTCAAGTTAGGCTTGACTATTTCTCGGGACTCAGGGTGGTTGAGTGTTTCAGCGAGTTTACATGGTTGGGAACCTCAGGAATACCAGTCCCTGTAGTAAAATGCCAAAGAATTGTAACACTTTACCTCATGGGGAAGATTCAGATTTTTTTAGGAACTATATTCAAATAGTTTCTGTTGACCTTGCAATGTAAATTGTGACCTTTAGTGACTTTCTGGCACTTTTCAGTAGAAATAGGGCCTTATAGGACTTGACCAAAAAACTAGTGACTTGTAGTTATGATAGTGACCCAGTGTGAGCCCTGCATTGAGTCGTTCGCACACAATCATGTTCACGGTATTATGTACACGCAAACATATATATTTATATATGCTTGCAATCATGTTCAGGCAATTATGAGTTGGCAGGCATGCACGGTCAATCATGCGCACGCAATCATGCGCAAGCCGTCATCCACATGCGTAGGTAATAATGCGCACACTATAATGCGCAGGATATGATATGCAGGCAAACATGTGTATACAATCATGCGAACGTAATCATGCGCACGAAATCATGCGAAGGCATCCTGCGCAGGTAATCATGCGCAAGTAATTATGCGGATGCAAACAAGCACTCGATAACATGCGCAGATGAACACGTGAAGGCAATGATGATGTGTTCATACGCAAGCAATCATGAGAACGCAATCACACGCACACAATCATAGTCAGGCACTCATACACATGCAATCCTGCTCGAGCAATTATGCGCTGGCAATCATGCACACGCTATCATGTACGTGCACTAATGCATACTCGAGCATGGAACACGCAATTAAGCGCACGCAATCATGCCCAGATAATCATGAGGACGCAATCGTGTGCATGCCATCAAGCGCACTCAATTTAAATTAGCATTCGCAACGCAATTCGTTTTCTATAATCATTACAATCAAACCATCATCCTTTGGATAATCCAATTCAATTAATTAAACAGTAGGAGTCAGTCTTACAGCCTATGGGCCTATAACAGGCGCATTCACTCTACCCGATGTCAGGATTCGTGTTCCCGTGTCGCACAGAGTAAAGCCAGGAGTCCCATACGGTCATGTCTCATGTCACTTTGAACCACGTAATATGTTTGCATTACCATGACATTGTCCCATCTTAGAGGTTATACCAAACCCAGACATAACAATTGACTTACTCCATATATTAGCCGCCACAGGTCACACCGACTGGCGGGATAGTGAGAAGGGGAGGCACGATGTGGATTGGGAAGAATGTTGCGGGAGGTACGAAAAGATGCCCGGAATTTGAACTTGCATTTGTTGCAAATGTTACGGGAAAAATAATAATAAATTAAAAGATGGTGAAGCTATCAACCGGATCTATAGGTCACCGCGATAACAGCATTGATGCCAGGAAGTAGGTAGAATTCGATAACAATAGTATACAATAACACAAATGACTGCCTGAAAGCGACCAGCTCGTGCAGTAGTAAATCAAATATCAGAAACTATAATAATGGTCAATGGTTCATGACAAAGGATGTATGTCAAGAATGATGAGCAGCAAGCAGCTGTTTATACATCGATCCTTGAACTTACCGACTTCACTATTAGCAGTGTTGGGGCTTTTAGAAGGAAGGGAACTCTCTCCGATTATCAGGGGTCGCATGTGGACAAAGTAACGTGCAAGGCGTTTAGTTGCTGCATTTATAAATTACATTGCATGGTTAGCAATAAGAGATTCTGCAGCTTTCCCTATTGGTTTTAATTTTAAGAATTTGGCGGATATCGTTGGTACGATGGACGTTTCAGAGGGAGATCATAGAATACCGAAAGCTGGTTATATGATGTATGTTTTTTTAATAATTACAATGATATCCTCGCAGCATCATTCTGAACATTTGGTTATCTCTCACCAAGGCTCCTCTAAATTGGAGGGGACGATTAAGTCACTTCTCATGTCGATCAATATAATTTCGATCATTTATCTGCATGTCGTCATGAAAAGATAGTTAAATGTGAGAAGTATAGTCCGTAGATTTTTGACTGTTTTTTTTTTTCCATTTGCTGTGATCCCGATGTTTGATTGTCAAGCAGAGCTAAGACCCTCAACTAGAATACTAGATTAATTAAATAAATGTTCATCATACAGCTAATAAGGACACAGTATGAGCCTTTGGATGAATTATAATATTGCTTCTACAACGTGAACAGAAAATCTCAAAAGATAACCTTCATTTGCACACAATGGGTCAGTAAGAAAATTGTAGGATATTAACATTTGTTTCCATTCATTCATATCAATAAAAATTGGACACAAAAATGCGAATTCTACAACCTCATTATCGATCCTTTTTTTGTGAATGGAGGATTCATAATTGGTGTTTATTGAAAACATTTGACTTTGAAACCGTATTCAAATTTGTTAAAACGTCGGTAAAAACGAACTATGACAATAATTGCAATGATGAAGTGCCTGAATTGTAAAGAAGAAGCGCAGTTAAAGAATAAGTGCCTGAAGGAAGTATCATGATAGCATGACATTTTTAATCTGTATATTTTAGAGACAAAGTAATATTAATATTTAGCACGCAGCAAATAATAGTCAAATTTCAAATTTTCAGTCAGAAAAGCACATTTGTCCCTTGTGATATTGTGTCCTGGTTTAATAAGCAAAGTATTCAAAGTTACTCGACACAGAATCTGCAGACGATATTCATTTCAGCTTAATAACATTTATAGGTTGCTCTGCGCTATTCCAATTGCACGCAAGAATGTTTAGCACTCCAGCCTGCAACCCTAAGCAATTGACTCGTTCACTAGCATGCCGGGCTGTAATTATTTGTTGAGCGAGTGCGCGAATTTCCCTGAACGGCGCCCGCCTACCAAGATGGCGACGACGAAAATTGATGAAGGGTTCGAACATTAATCTTGCGGACTGATGCTTGCCGAGGCCATGATGGGCAAGAGGCAGTATGTAGATACATTTTTAGTATCGAGATATTTCTTCGATAAAAGTAAGTACTCATATACATTTCAGTAACAGGATACATTTTCAGTATCTAGATACAATTTGGTATCTCGATGTTCATTCGCAAACAACAGTATCTAGTTACATTTAGTTATCAAGATGCCTATTGGCATACAACAGAATCTAGGTAAATTTCAGTATCTAGATACTTCGCAAACAACAGTATCTAGGTACATTTAGGTATCTGAATGTTTATCCGAAAACAACAGTGTCTGGGGACATTTCAGTATCTAGATATTTCTTCGTAATAAACAGTATCTAGATACATTTAGATATCAAGATGCTTATTCGTAAACAACAGTATCTAGGTACGTTTCAGTTTCTAGATACATCTTCGCAAACAACAGTATCTAAATACATTTCGGCATCTAGATACTTCTTCACAGAATTCAAACAAACTAATTAAAAAATGGGTCTAGATACCTTGTTTCGCAAGTCATTAAGCATGGGCAGGAAATAATCAGGGGAAACGGAGCCTTATGAGATGCTCTGTATGAGCGATTTGTTCGTTTTTTTTTAGGACGGTGGTGTAGACTCTGTCTACACCACTGTCTACACAACCATCTTAAAAAAAAACGTAAAAAATCGCTGATACAGAAATAAACATTCCTTCAATGATCAGTACATCATACGCATTATCGCCTCGAGCTACGCTACGCACGTTCCACCCTCACGGTTCCGTTCCTTTCCCCATTCTACTCTCCCCGATCCCTTCTTTCACAGGACTACCCTGACCGGTAAAGAATGGCTGTTCCACCCTCATCGTTCGACCCTCATCGTTCCGCCCTCACCGTTCAACCCTCACCGTTCCACCCTCACCATTCCACCCTCACCGTTCCCTCCTCTCCGTTCAAACCCTCAACGTTACACCTTCACCGATCAGCCCTCATCGTTCAACCCTCACTGTTCCACCTTCACAGTTTCACCCCCACTGTTCCACCCCAATGCTCCACACTCACTGTTCCACTTTCACCGTTCCAACCTCACCGTTTCACCCTCACCGTTTCACCCTCACCGTTTCACCCTCACCGTTTCACCCTCACCGTTTTACCCTCACCGTTCCACCTTCACCGTTTCACCCTCACCGCCCAACCCTCAACTGTTAATTTTTCAACCTTTAACGTCCCATCTTCAACGTTTCACCTTCAACGTTCCGCCTTCAACGTTACACCTTCACCGATGGTGTAACGTTCAATCCTCACTGTTCGTTCAACCCTCACTGTTCCACCCTCACCGTTTCACCCCAACCGTTCCACCCACACCGCTCCACCCTCACTGTTCCACGCTCACCGTTCCACCCTCACCGTTCCACCCTCACCGTGTCACCCGGTGACACCGTTCCACCCCCCCCGTCCCAGCCCCACCGTTGCACCCTCATCATTCCACCCTCACCGATCCACATTCACTATTCCACTTCCACCGCTCCACCCCCACCGCTCCAGCCTCGTCATTCCACCCTCACCGTTCCACCCTCACCATTCCACCATCACCACTCCACCATCACCATTCCACCATCACCATTCCACCATCACCATTCCACCATCACCATTCCACCATCACCATTCCACCATCACCAT
>SDVV010025927.1:0-12340 GCA_016164225.1 Gammarus roeselii | reverse complement strand
AACGCAATAAACCTTTTAAACACTTTAAAGTGAGCACAAGCTCATAGCATAGTTGCGAGAAACGCAATAAACCTTTTAAACACTTTAAAGTGAGCACAGGCTCATAGCATAGTTGCGAGAAACGCAATAAAAGGTTGGTCTTCCTCACCCGTACTTCATCTACATTAACACCTGAACGGCCTGCAACCTGTCCACACATTATTTGGCTGAGGCAATAGGCTGCACATTAATTTAGGATGGGATGCGAGCACAGTGACCTGTATTTTAAATGTTGAGGCAAGTAATAATAATGATTTACACAGTAATAAAGACATTCATTCACGAGCTGTCCAGTGATATTGAGTTTTTTTATGCAAAATATTCAATAAATCTATAATAATAATATATAAGATCTTTCTGCTATTGACTCACTATCTCACAACTCATCAATATGACAATAAAGCTTCAACAAAGCAATAAGGAGGAAAGTGTGCGGCTCTGAGTCAATCCTTACATCAGGCAAAGAGAAATAGCAGTGGTCAAATTTTCTTGTTAGTAATTGCTCTGAGATTTTTTTGATTGCTGAAACATGCACAGACAAATTTCGCTGTCGCAAACCAGGAAAAAAAGGTGAAAATACGTTATCCGTCGTTGATTTTTGCAAGCTGCCTGCACTGTTTCCTGACATATCAAATATCATCTTGAGTGTCACCACAAAATAAATGAATAATAACAAGCGTTGATGCTGGTAGTCGTATACTGTTTCAATGCAACTCATGATGGCAGTATTGTCATCACACAGAAGATGGGAGTCTCGCAAGTCTCCCAATTGGTCAATTAAACATCAAGTGTTATGTGGTGTCAGGTGCCATGTCACTGACGGGTGAAAAGTCTCAAATTACACCATGATAGATAGAGGCAAGTGGTGCACTCGTGCGTCCCAGCACTGAGGTCCCTCTTGATGTACACACTTGAGCACCAACGCTGGGATTCCTCGTGATGTGCTCTCGTGATCACCAGCACTGAGGCCCCTCGTGATCATCAACATTGAAGCCCCTCGTGATGTAATCACAAGTACCAAGCAGCATGGTTTTCAAGTTCAGCAAATCGTACTTCTAGCATCCCTAACGGAATCCAAAAGAATTATTTTTTATGCTATCAGAAACTGTTGAGGAATTCATCACTTTATAAATAGCCTAAGAAATGTATGAAATTATTTCAAGGGACATCTTAATACTAATGACTATGTTTTGAGTAACTATTTACACTTTGCTAATTCCGAATTCCATTTCAACGTATGATATTATACAGTTCAATGGTGTCTTCAACACGCTCCCCATCGCCCCCATCACCACACTCGCATTCTAAGTGTTCAGTCACTTTTATTTGTCTGTATTCTGATTCTAAGACCAGGAGAGTCTTGACCACCTTTCTGCTGTATTTATCGCCACTCTTCACTTGGCAACGCTTATCTTCGTCCTCACAATAACAGTCCACTTCGCAACGCCTTACAACCACTATCCTGGGGTGAACATCGCCTAGATGGTGGTGGTGATCGTTGATCCAATCCTGTATGTTGACTGGCTTCAGGCGAGGACACCTACGGAACATTTTTGATTCCTCGACCGTTTCGTTGTAAGATCTTTCCAAGTGCAAACGTTGATCAGAAGTTGTTGGGTGCAATGTGCGGGTGTCATTTGTCTGGGTGCAATTACTGGAACACGGTCTTTCCAAGTGCAAACGTTGAGCTGAAGTTGTTGGGTGCAATGTGCGGGTGTCATTTGTCTGGGTGCAATTACTGGAACACGGTCCTGAGGTGAGGGTCGATTTCCCGCGGTGCAGAATGATAAAGGTGAGACCTACGCCGACAAATACACCGAAAACGATAGCAACAAATAAGTGCCAATTTCGTCTCTGTTTACAGCCATGAAATGCTCTGTTGTGGAATAACATCGCTTCATTTGAAGGACTGGAACTGTTTTCTTCGCAATGTATCTCCAAGGTTCGTTGAATCTGCAGCTTGGTCTGCTCGCTGAAAACTTCATGTTGATCAGTACTGAATGCCATCTCGAGGTCGACTGGTGCACCACTGTTCCTCCAACCCGTTTATGAGCGTCGCGGCTGCGATTCGCAAACGTT
Source organism: Gammarus roeselii (assembly GCA_016164225.1). NCBI lineage: Eukaryota > Metazoa > Arthropoda > Malacostraca > Amphipoda > Gammaridae > Gammarus > Gammarus roeselii. The sequence goes on along the minus strand of SDVV010025927.1, from coordinate 10,222 downwards.
CCCTGCAAGCTGCTCCTTCAACTAGCAGCATTACTTGGTGCAATAGTCAACGAGCTCGCATGGGCGGAGGCGTCACAGCCAGTTGTATAAGCGCTAGCACCAGCCACCGGACACAGCCACATGGCGGCCGTTATGCGGAGGACCGGAATACAGAGGGATCGATAGGGAATAAATCATTCTTTGCGCTCTAACTCTTGATAGCAGAAACCTATACTGGTATGAGACATGTCAGGATTGGATGAAATACAGACCTTTCAAAAGAACTTTGTTTCATCTATTTTTAATCACACGTCGTTACATTATAGTCTATTAAAAATAATTCAAATGTTAGAAATTGCCTGCTCTTGGTGTTCTTTTGCTGCTGTACATTTAAAAACAATGCATTTTATTAGAAGGCACACATGATTTTCCAAAGGATTACAACTTGAATTAAGGCATCAGGTTGCATGTGATTGTTAATCAAAGTTTCATGCAGGGGCAAGTTGTGTGCATCCGGCGTGATGCACGCAAAGACGATGGGCATCCGTGCAATTTTGATGTCAGTTTTTATTCGAGATCCATGCAGCTACAGTATACCGAGCAAGTTTTTGCTAAAATTGTGTTCTGAAAAATACACTAAGACGAGGAGGGCAATGCACAAGTTTTTATGTCATCATATACTAATTCCGACAATTCAGGCAAACGTGTGCTGTTAGTCGTGTAATGAACTCACTTTCTCTAGTGTTAACGCTGGAACCGCCCAAGCATCGCAATGATGACAACTGGATCTTGATTCCTAAGCAAAAAAATTATAGTTCTATATGAAATAAGAAAAAAATCGCTATTTAGTGGTAAATTAGAAGTATTATTCAGTACGATGTGAATGTTTCATGCGCGATGCCTCTTCGACGAGGTCTTGCAATTTGACGGGAAACACGTGGTTACCTCATCGATGCACGCAGTCTAAGCACTGTTCTCTCTCCAAATTGGTGATTTAAACCATACAGGTACACAATATGAGCCATTTTTGAAGTTTATTATGTGCTCACCTAATAAAAGTGACTACAGTGCTATAAGTTCGCTGCTTAGAGCAGCCGAAGGCACAGTAAGAAGTCGTTATCCTAGTGATAAGTCACAGCAAGAAGTCGTTATCCTAGTGATAAGTCTTCAGTCTCGGTTCATTTCAATGCTTTTTGGATGGGGCCGATGACCCCGGAAAGATATTTCCTAAGGCCCCTAAAGATAGGAAGATATCTGGCCCAACACTCGACGGAGGTTGTGGCATCCAACCATACTACTGCCGCCTCCAGCCCTGCTGTAGTTACGGCCTACCCACTCTACCTTAACAAAGATCCGATCTATAACTCCTCGAGTAACTAGGCTTACAAGCTAATTGAACACTCAAAGCGTTGCCACGCTGCACAGCAAGTCCTAGCCTATGCTTAAGCCAGAACGTTTCCCTAGGGTCTCCGGAGGCGTCTCAGCAATGCATTGGTGCGTGGTAGGTTGCCCCTCCAACTGGCTTTCATAAAGCAGACAGCCAGCTCAGCCATGCGTCAGTCTGGAGCGGCTGTGCCGCCTCCAGCTATCCAACCTCCTTGATAATACCAACTGACGACAAAAAGGATGTGCTTGCTTAGCGAGTCGTCACACATTGATGCCGTTCAGAAATATATTTTTAACGGAATGCTTTATAAGAGAAGCCTTTGTTTTGAGTCGCCCTTTAACAAAGATCGTGTGATGCAGAAAACGTTCGAGGGGGTCTCGTATAGGTGGTGCGTGTTTCGTGTTGCGACTCGTCCTCGTCCGGGAATAGTAGGATGGTCAACTACGTCGATTGACTGCGGCCAAATTGCACGATGGTCCACTATGTCGATTAACTGTGGCCAATAGTACGTTGGTCCACTATTTTGATTGACTATGGCCAATAGCACGATGGTCCACTATGTCGATTGATTGTGGCCAATAGTACGATGGTCCACTATGTCGATTGACTGTGGCCAAAAGTACGATGATCCTCTATGTCAATTGACTGTAGTCAATAGTACAATGGTCCACTATGTCGATTGACTCTGGTCAATAGTACGATGGTCCACTATGTCGATTGACTGTATTCAATAGTACGATGGTCCACTATGTCAATTGACTGTGATCAATAGTACAATGGTCCATTATGTCGATTGACTGTGGCCAATAGTACGATGGTCCGCTATATCGATTGCCTGTGGCCAATAGTACGATGGTCCACTATGTCGATTGACTGTGGCCAATAGTACGATGGTCCACTATGTCGATTGACTGTAGCCAATAGTATGATGGTCCACTATGTCGATTGATAGCTAATAGTACGATGGTCCACTATGTCGGTTGACTGTGGTTAATAGTACGATGGTCCACTATGTCGATTGACTGTAGCCAATAGTATGATGGCCCACCATGTCGATTGATAGCTAATAGTACGATGGTCCACTATGTTGATTGACTGCGGTCAATAGTACGATGGTCCACTATGTCGATTGACTGTAGCCAATAGTATGATGGTCCTCTATGTCGATTGATAGCTAATAGTACGATGGTCCACTATGTCGGTTGACTGTGGTTATTAGTACGATGGTCCACTATGTCGATTGACTGTGTCCAATAGTACGATGGTCCACTATGTCGATTGACTGCGGCCAATAGTACGATGGTCCACTATGTCGATTGACTGTGGCCAATTGTACGATGGTCCACTATGTTGATTGACTGTGGCCAATAGTACGATGGTCTACGATGTCGATTGACTGTGGCCAATAGTACGATGGTCCACTATGTCGATTGACTGTGGCCAATAGTACGATGGTCCACTCTGTTGATTGACTGTGGTCAATAGTACGATGGTCCACTATGTCGATTGACTGTGGCCAATAGTACGATGGTCCACTATGTTGATTGACTGTGGCCAATAGTACGATGGTCCACTATGTCGATTGAATGCGGCTAATAGTACGATGGTCCACTATGTCGATTGCTTGTGGCCAATAGTACGATGGTTCACTGTGTCGATTGACTGTGGCCAATAGTACGATGGTCCACTATGTCGATTGACTGTGACCGGAAATCTCTCAACCAAAACAGTTTTTTTTTGTTGGCTGGGGTTCATTCAGAATTGTTCATGAATTCCTCTGCACTTACTTGCTTCATTAAAACTGTCCTAATTTTTATTTGCTGCTGCGTCCAACCGTGACATAGCATGCTGGGTTGAACTGTCTCCCCTTCGTAATGCTTTGTTGATGTTTACTTTGAACGTTCATTCATTTGTGAGGGGATCATCACAATAACTCAGATTGTAAACCGGGCACAGATTGTCAGAAAAAAGCAGATCACATCAACACCGTCAGTATTACAGTTTTTTCTTTGAAATTTGCTCTGACTTTAATCAAAAGCAGGGTTATTTACCTACTCCTAAGTGTGATATCTTTATGTTATCGTTCTGCACAAAATGAAAACGTTTTTTTCCAAGCTATTCGAATTAATCTCATTTATCTCATTAGGGCGATAATCAAAGTTGTTGTTGTAATCATTAATATAACTGCCGACAACCAATTACGATGAGAAAGAGTGTAGTATCCTGGTCGGCAAAGACAAACGATCGTGGAGTTCGTTCTCTGAACCTAACGCCACTCTCTTTTGCCACACTGGCTGACAACAGCCACCCGCATCAAACTGGCAACCAATGCAGCGGGGAGTAGCTTAGCTCAAGGACACATTGTTGCACCACTTTTTATATAATAGTCTCCATCCTTCTCGTTACGCTGATATCTTCTCAGGGGTTACGACTCTTAATCCTACAATATACTTCCGGTGACCAGCTCCAAGAGGGACCTTTGTGATTCGTGCATCCAAAGGAGCTAGAATATAACAGAGCAAAGGACGTTGTTGTGCTCGGAGCACTGTGTTACACCATGGCATTGTCAGCGAGAAATGGTAGGAGCAGTGTGCTACAACATGACGTGGCCGGTGAGGAAAGGTAGGAGCACTGTCCTGCACCATGGCGTAACCAGCGAGAAATGGTAGAAGCAGTGTGCTACAACATGACGTGGCCGGTGAGGAAAGGTAGGAGCACTGTCCTGCACCATGGCGTGGCCAGCGAGGGATGGTAGGAGCAGTGGGCTACAACACGGCGTGGCCGGTGAGGAAAGGTAGGAGCACTGTCCTGCACCATGGCGTGGCCAGCGAGGGATGGTAGGAGCAGTGTGCTACAACACGGCGTGGCCGGTGAGGAAAGGTAGGAGCACTGTCCTGCACCATGGCGTCAATACGGCCTAGCCATTAGAAGAGGGAGGACAATGTGCTGCAAAGATATTTGCCGCTTTCATCGCCCGGTCCGAGGCTCATATTAGCGGAGTATGGGAGGGTTTTCGGGTTCTCATCCCGTCTAATGTGGAATTACATCACATCACGTGTGACAGATTTGTACTTGAGTCAGTGAACTTTATGTGCAGCAGAGCTTGCAATAAAACTACTGGTATCGTTTGCGCAGGAGTAAAAATAATAGTCAAGGATGACCCCTACCCCTCTTTGGAAACTGCCCCCTCCCCTGTTCAAAAATAAAGGGTGCGCCGACAGCTCAAAGCCAACATTCGCCACATTTTGGTCTCCAATTTGGTCAGTTCTTGCACAGATGAACCAGATTATGATACAGTGTCATATATTGTAATGATGCCTCTTGATGCAGCAGGACATCTTAGGCTCAATTGTGATCGTGTCTCGTACCGCAGGGTGGCCACCCGCATAAATGTCTGCTGTGACTCAGAGCCTGCTCGGCTGCAATAGTATCCTGTTAGGCGGCCCTACCCTCTGACCGTGTGTTCGTACCCAGTGACGTCAAGGAGCGCGTGTGGGACCACTTCCGCTACGTCAGCTGCAGCTGCCAGCGCCTGCACCGCTTTCCCGCCCGACTGACAGACACCAGCTGGATGCCTCCCTCTTCAGGTGACACACCGTCACACCCGGTGATCCACCTCCCCTCAGGTACCAACTTTCTCTTAGGTGACACACCTGACTCGAGGTGACCCACTTCCCATTCAGGTGACTCACTGCCCTTTCAGGTGACCCACCTCCAGTTCAGGTCACCCGCCTCCGCCTTGTCGTTGCTAATAATGATTACCATGTAAGTATTGTCTCTTCGGATACTTTCAATCATTGCACAGGTATTTGCGATGTTTCATTTATTGATAACATCAGTGATGTAGCCCGGTAATAATAGGTGTAGGACACTACCCTAATTACCGTTATTAAAAATGGAAATTTACATGGTATAGAAACAAACTCTAAGTATAAGGGTTTGTTATCCAGTAAAGCTCAACGTAAATGCTGGAAATACATTGCATTAACCTGTTACTACAGAATAAACGACCGACAAATTATTGACCACAAAATGATACCAAAGCCAGAATGTGCAGGATAAAAAAAATCGTTTTTGGTTAGTCTATAACCGAAAAAACAAACTAGACTTTACCTATGTACAATTTCGTACGGTATTATATCTGGACATCTGTTCTTTACGGATAATGTCAATTAAATTTCCAATGGGTTCAAATGTCGAGCGGAAAATGATCATTGGAGGTTTCTCTTAAACTTCAATCATAAACGAATTTTCTTTCGCTACTGTGCATTACCAGTGGAGTAGAGTACTGCGAAACGCAATTCGAAGCAGTTTTATCGGCGGGCATACCGACGGGCGACCTTGGAGCGACCATGTTGGCCATTGTCAGCGGCGCAATGGGTAGCGGAAGGCGGGCGGCGCGGAGGGAACGGAAGGGATTGACTCATTCGGACGGACAGATTTCGGATTATTCATACGATATGTTAATAGGTTATATATATTATTAGGTTTTTATATGTTAAAAGGTTATATAAATTGTTCTTTTGCATGGCATGTTGCATATATGCATTTTCAATGCTAAATGTTTAGGGTTATTGATAACATACCTTTATATGATGTTGTATTGATAATAAATCTAACAGTTACATAATAATATACATGCAGTATTGAGGGTTAAAACCTTGATTATCATATGAAAATAAGTGTAACAGATATGAATTCGCTCAATTTCATGGATTGTTGGGTATAAATTAGTCTAACTGGATGCACCGATCCAAAAATGGTTTGATCGACCATGCACCTTCCATTGTTGCGTAAGATTTATCTTCTGGGGTAGGATATGCCGCATATCATACTTAATCAATATCTATTAGGGTAGAATATAAAATTTTGTGTAGCTATTTTTTTACCGTTATGCGTTTTGATTGATTATCATATGAATGTAAGTGTATCAGGTATGAATTCACCTAATTTCATAAGTTGCTGGGTATAAACTAGTTTAACTGGATATAACGATCGAAAATATTGGTAGGTTTTTTCCTCTCGACATTGGATTTGGGTCTGGTTCAAAGACAACTTGTTTAATGTATAGTCTGTTCACATTACAGAACTGACCGCCATAAACAACACTATTTCAGGCATAATTTGATCGGTTATTGCATCATTCTTCTTATTTTTATTATAACTTGACTGTTTTTGTATATTTTCATTCAGTTTTGTATATTCTCTGTACAGTTTCACTCTTCGATGCAAGGCATTGGAATTATACAAATATAGGAATTTTTGGATATATTACGTTTATGTCTGCAATGTAAAAAATTATTTCAGGTATAATTTAGTTAGATGTTGTATATTTTTAATGTTTTATATCTTGGACATTTCATACAATTATAGGAATATTAGGATATATTACGTTTATATCTGCAATGTAGAACATTGTTTCAGGTATAATTTAGTTAGATGTTGTATATTTTTAGTGTTTTATATGTTCTTACATCCTGGTACAATGTTTGACTTAGATATTATAGATATTGAAGATTCCATTTGTTTCAAGCTTGGTCTTGTTGTTGTTACTTTATTGTATATTTAGTGTAGGACCATGCTTCAATGTTTCAGAGGAGTTGGAGAGTCACCTAGGCCAAAGCTCGTTGTGTTAATATTTGTCTGTATAAGTAGCCTGATTTACTATGATGGATACCCTAGTGTATTACAATTTGTAATATCGGTTAGCGCAGAGTAGCAAATTACGTAGTTATTTTATTATTGTTGTATGTTTTTTTCCACGATAATCATATGAATGAATGTTCAAGAGGCGTAAATCCGTACTGCATCTCTGGGGAATTTCGTCATTGAACCCTAGCAAGTGTGTAGTTTAACGTTTTAGAAGACGATTTACTGTATGGATGGGTCTTGGTGTTGACATACACAGAGTTGACATACACAGTTGATGACCAAGGCGAGCGATGATAGGCCTAATGTTTTGCAAAACAACATGTAATCGCATTATAATAGCTAGCTGCATGCCGAGGTTGAAGCCAGTGTTACGTGGAGAACAAGCGGAGACGGACGTTCCGTCTTAGAATAAATAAAACGAATGTTCACGTTTCAAAAATTTGTTCACGAGTGTTGGATGAAGAAATCTCCGAAGATGATTTAGCTTGGTTCGAAGATATATTGACTACTGATGAAGATATCAATTATCAACAAATGCATAGAACAAGAATCATATGAGTGGAAACTATTGTTCATATATGGATGAAGAATTAAGGAAGCAGGATTTAGGTAACTGATTTCGATACATTGCAGTCGTATGTAACAGAGTTCAAAGAAAATAAGAAGGTAAATCATGAAATTGATATGATCCAAGTAGAAAACCTTCACAAGTGTAGTAAAGCTGAGGTGGTGGCAAACCGATTTTACCTATGAGCAAAAGAAAATCTGTAGCGTATGCAGCAATTTCTTACGGAGAAAGATCGGACTTACATTCCATTGGAGAAGATTTCAACAATTAAAGTTCACACAGAAGAAGAACTACATCTATGGACTTACGGGGATGGAGCAGCCTTCGGTATTCGTATCAAAGATATGATGGATTATATGAAGGATTTTGAGAGGAAACTGAAACATAGTGATGATGGGTATGATTGGATATACGAACCATGTTACAAATTCAAAACAAGGAGGTAGAAAGTATTGATGTATCCAGCAAGATCTGTAATCAATACTAATAGAAGAGTAATAAACCATGTATATCCTTGAACAAATGTTTATACTATCCTAAAACTCAAAGGTTAAGCAATGAATTGCAAACATCGTGTCAGTCGGAGGTAACATCGAGTTGTCGAACTCGGTAAAACAATTTGCTTCAAGGCGTGAAACGATACCCATAAACCTATCTCGGGGTTACTGATCTAGATGTGTTACAGATTGGTAGGATATAAATCAGAGTCCGATCAGATCATATTCAGTCAAGTTTGTGATTCTGTTGTGGAAGGATGGGGTATAGCTTGAGATATTGTTTGTTTGAAAGTAATGGGGTGACGGAGGTCTGTAATCTGTCCAAAAATGAATAAAAATTGACTAAACATGAATCCACGAGTAATGTGTGGCGAAATCTGAAGCAAAGTCATCGTCAAGAATATAAAAATTATAGGAAAGAAAAGGCAAATCAGACGTGCAAGTCGTCAAAGGATGTAGTGTCAGGAGATATTGAAGTAATTGTGGTAGACCTAGCATGAGACGAAGTGTTCGTTTGTGTGAAACTGGATACAAATATGTAATACTTCTAACATTCAAACCATCTAAGATTGAAAATCTGTCCTCTCTGCTAACTAATGTGGGTCGAGAGTGACCACGATGTAGAAAGCATTAGGTGTAAGTTATATAAAGAACCGTGTGGAGGGGTTCATATGTATATATCAATAACAGAATACTTTACATAAGGTTAGGCTAGATTAGGTTTCGATGGGTGTGAATAACATGTAAAAGTGATGTAAAATTGTGTCAAATCGAAAGTAGTACGAATTACCTGTAACATTCATGCAATCAAAGTTTAAAATGGGGATAATTACTCAATCAAAATTGGAAGAGTGTATCAGAAACTGCAAGGGATAGATCGAAATGTAGAGCTAAGTGGATAAGAATATAAGATAAATCGATGGATGAGTATCATACGTAAGGAGGAAATCTCGAACGATGACATATAATTCCTGATTAAATTAGATTAGGTTAGGTTAGAAGGAGTAAAAAAATCTTTTAACCTAACACACCGTGAAGCTGATCCACATTAAATGTCTTGTAACAAAAGCAAGGGGACTTGTTCTAATGGAAAAAATCACTGATCAGAGGTAAAATGCTACAGATGTTAACCGCCCCTGTATATGCATACAAATGTGTGTAAGTGTCTACATTGTACCAGTATCGACCCCTATATACGCCTACATTGTGCCGTGACCGACCCTACATATGCGTACAAAGTGTGCATGTGCGTACCTGGTGTGTGATATCAAAAAAATACTGTGGAAGTCGTGCAAGTGCTCCCGCTCAGGCCAAGGATAATGCCGAAAAATCTTCAAATGATAAGTTTAAACTAAGACCGTAAGACTAGTTTAGTACAGTGACGCAGTGTGATAGTAGTAGACTAACCAACTCTAAGGTAGGGAATTAATGTAGTTAGCTCTAGCGACTGTAGCTACACCGTAGACGTGACCGTTTGTTTTCAAGATGACGACAATGGCGTCGTTCGACTTAAGAACCTAAAGGTAAATTCACTTGAATTACGATACAATCATCCCCAGATTTCACCAGTCTGGATTTTGGGTTTAAAGTTTTAAGATATCCTATATCTCATGTTATGTACAACATAAATATGTAGTTATAGGAAAGTAAACAGGTTAGGTAAACTCAGCGAAGGTGAGAAAACCCATCCACATGGTCCTTTCGAACCGGATCAATGTTTTACAGAAAAGGCAACTCTGGATTGCAAATTGTTTAAATAGGACAGAAGTTGGCTCCTCAAGACAATTTGTAGTTCATTTATTGCAAAAAGGCGGCTATTGACCATCCGATTTGAATTTAAAGTCAAATTCAAATTGGATGAAGCCAGAAAGAAGTTAAATAGCATCACTGTTGAGTGGAAAATATTCAAATAGGACAAAAGTATGCCCTCAGAATATTTTGTGCTCTCCAGGATGATAAAACAAAGCTATTGATCACCCAATTTGAATTGAAAAAAATTATTGGGTGAGGTAAGAAGTTGTGATGTCCTCTTAGCATGCAAAATTGTGAAAACGCAGATTATGGGACAAGGTAAGTCCTTATTTAAGAATAATTTGTGAAATTTATGTGTGCAAGATTTCTTAAAGTAGCTGCATTGTT
>SDVV010025926.1:0-12341 GCA_016164225.1 Gammarus roeselii | reverse complement strand
TTATAAGACTCAATTGTATATCTGCCAATGGGGTCTCTGTACTAGAAGGCCCGCCTCTTAGATGACCCAAAAGGGTGAATCCTCTCCCTCGATTGGAGGATCTCCTTCAATTTCATGATCATGGCCCACCCACTTAGCCTTCGGGGGCAGCCGAGCCACGGAGGGCAGCTCACTCACTTGGCAGAGGCCGCAGGGCATCGGTCGTAGACCTCGCACCCCACACACTCCCTCGCTATAGGCACACACCCCACTCAACCACACGCTCGTCTTACGCGTGTTACATATCTTTGGTTGTTAATCACTTGTGTGACTTGTGTTTATACTCAGTATTCTATTGTTAGAATAACCTTTGCCTTGTTAACTACTACAAAAAGACAAATATAAAACCAATGTGTCTTCATTCAACCCTGATTTTCCCAATTATCAACTTAGAAATTTCTGTACCATAACAATAAGACTATCAAATCAGGTGAAGACCATTGAGAGTTCTTCGTTACGTTCAGCTGAGTAAATTGGATCGGGTATAAACTGTAGCGTGCATAGTACTTTCGTAGCTGAACATAAGTACACGACCTTTCCGGAATATGTTGTAACCAAAAAGCTGTCAAACTATGTTTAATGATCAAAATAAATATGCTCTAGATCCTGATGATACATGTGTGTATGTATGGTTACATACATGTATGTTTATACGTATATGCATATGCAAACGTTCATATCTATATGTATAAATAATAATAAATGAATACAAATCTATATTCATACACAAACGGTATAGTATCATTTCTTGCAGCGAGTAAAACAATACATAAAGATGCACAGTGAATCTTGACCACCTATGATGATAAGCTAGGACCATCTAATCCTATTGATATTAGTACAGAGGACATCACACCGGGTAACTCAGTAAATGGGACCGGGTGTGAGCGGTATGGTGATCCCACTCGTATAGTTGAACTGAATCACACGACTCCTTCAGGATCATGTCACGACCAAAGAACTGTAATGTATCTTAAAAGTACACAGTATAAATATGAATTCCTGATGACATGAGGTATTACGATCGTGCATTAGAGTATTTTTGTTAAAACAATTTGTGTATTAATTCTGCTTATCCCACTGATACCTGCATTGGGTTGCAAAGGTTATTTATTATAGGGTATGTGTGGGTCTACGTAAGTTAGAGAGCTCGTACACAAATGGTATGATATTATTGTATGACCTTGAATCTGTACGTAAATATGCACAAATTTAAAATATACACGATGATGAGCCAAGACCAACAAATCAGAATGGGTAACCTTGAAGCGTGCATTACATCGTGTAACAGTAAAAGTGACCGTGTATGAACGGCTCGAGCATCTTACTTCTCTAGCTGAACATAGGTACAAACTTTTCCGGGACTTGTCTCGGACGAAGAAATATCAAAGTACATTGCAAGCACACAATGACTAAGCACAATCTTCTAATGACTCCACATAATATTGCGATGAATCATTGGATAATTTTGTAGAGCATTTGGTTGATTATCCGTCTAGTACAATGGGTAGCAAGGGTTGTGGAGTAATGTGAGTTTGTACAGTAACACGTAATTAGAACGAATAATGTCGAGAGCGAAACCAAAAGAAACTGATGGGCTAAGAAAAGAGTGTTGAAGTGGTTAAAACTAACCATTGCTTGTTTTTTTTCTCAAAAACAAAACGAATTACTTTCAGGGCCAAAACAATGCAAAGTCAAAGGGACAGTACGAGCTGAGGTGAGAATATACGAGCAAATTTCAATTTACGGCATTTCTATTTGTTCGAAGACAAAAACAAAGAGAAGTCAAGAGGATATTGTACGTTCTATTTATTACTATGTAATATTATGTTTTTGTTCTGTTGACAACATTATACTGTTGATGCATTGCGCGAGTCTGAGAATATTGTTTTTCGTATTCCCATTTTTGTTTATCTCGTTCAATTGTTTCGTTCTGTCAGCCCCTCCGATGGGTAAGCAATTGAGTGGTGCATCTCTGTAAGAAAGAAGCCACGATTGCGTACTCCTCAAAGTCAGCCGGTAGACCGTCGATGCTTGTGGACCTCAAATGATGAAGCAGTCTGGTGTTGTTCTGAACTCGATGTCAACATTATTTCCGTTTCGTGTTGTTCGTTGATGGGTCGCTCTACGAATTAACCACACGACACTGTTTGAACACGAGTGCTTGTTCTGAAATTCTAATAACCGTACAGCTTAATTAAGCTCCAGTCGTCCATGAATGTTCAGCCAGCCAAGGTTTTTTAAAATAGGCGTCACACGATCGCTCTTTCTAAAGGTTCCATCGCGGGCTACCTTTGCGGTGAAGTTTATGCTACGTTAAATGTCTGAGTGTAATGTTCTCGTTCACTCTCCCCACAGGGTACAGCAGTAGCGTCAGTGCGAAAAAAGGCTGAGCTTTGATTACTAGAACTCTAGACTTGGAGTCTAGTCGTTTTTTCGTTCGCCTAAGAAACATGAGTGTGTTATTCAGTTTGAAACAAGAATTTTTAACACACACACATACACACCACTTCACATACGGATATACATGTCTATATATGTATAAAAATATGCACACACGTACACATTCATTTATATGCATGTAAGAGCAGGTAGAACTTCTTGGTCTAAACATATGAGGATAACCTTCATAACTTGTTTATAAATGGCGGTGCAAAAGACAAATCATGAGCAGAAGGCAAATCATGAGCAGAAGGCAAATCATGAGCAGAAGGCAAATCATGAGCAGAAGGCAAATCATGAGCAGAAGACAAATCATGAGCAGAAGGCAAATCATGAGCAGAAGGCAAATCATGAGCAGAAGGCAAATCATGAGCTGAAGGCAAATCATAAACAGAAGGCAAATCATGAGCAGAAGGCAAATCATGAGCAGAAGACATATCATGAGCAAAAGACATATCATGAGCAGAAGGCAAATCATGAGCAGATGGCAAATCATGAGCAGAAGGCAATCTTGAACAGAAGGCAAATCTTGAGCAGAAGGCAAATCATGAGCAGAAAGCAAACCATGAGCAGAAGGCAAACCATGAGCAGAAGGCAAACCATGAGCAGAGGGCAAACCATGAGCTGAAGGCAAATCATGAGCAGAAGGCAAATCATGAGCAGAAGGCTAATCATGAGCAGAAGGCAAATCATGAGCAGAAGGCAAATTGTACGCATGATACTCCACTCACTTACACACCTTTGTGTACAGTAAATGCAATCATAGACAGTTACTGTCATAGACAGTTACTATCATACAGAGTTACTATCATAGTCAGTTACTATCATAGACAGTTACTATCATAGACAGTTACTATCATAGACAGTTACTATCATAGACAGTTACTATCATAGACAGTTACTAACATAGATGGTTATTAAAACATTGACCGGATTCAACTAATAAAAATATTATACACTTAGTGACAACATTATAAATCTAGCGAATCAATAATTCAATTGTCTTTCAAACTTGACCTCTTGAATTAATACGGAAATAATACACTATAATTATCATTATATGTTAACCTATCGGGACAGAAACAACGCAGAACCAAAATTAACTGATGCCAAAGAAAAAAATACGAAACATTACCATAATATTTCGAAAATCATTTGGGTTCTTCCTCGTAAATAAATAGAATTACTTTCAAGGCTAACACCCGCAAAATCAACTGGAAAGAGTAAGCTGAGGTTCGAATACAAGAAAAATACAATCGAGTTTCAATTACCAGGAGAACTTGATATTTGCTAGATATTCGTCTATAATGTTCTCGATGTGTTCTATTGGTAGAATGATACTGTTGGTGCATTGCACGAGCTGCAGAATATAGTTTTCCGCTATCAGTTCCTCGTTTTTCAACATCAATTGTTTCACCCCATCAACTCATACCGACGACCAAAGACATGGAGAGGTGCACTTCTGCTAGAAAGATGATACAGTTACCCAGTTGGGAATTTCACCCGGTAGAGTAGAAATAACATGGCTTGAAATCGTGAATGTTTTGGCTCCAATCTGCGTTCATCTGAACTTGGTGTCAATATTATTTTCGCCCCGTGATGATGTGTTCATCGTTGATGGGCCGCTTTACGAGTAGCAAGCACAACACGGTTCGGACATGACCACTTGTTCCGAATAAAAAAAACGTGTGGCTTCACTAAGCTCCAGTCATTCGTGGATGTTCAAAGACATAAGATTCTCAAGTAAAATTCTCATCATGGGCTATCTTTCCGTTGGATTTTATGCTACGTTGAATGTCTGCGAGCAATTTTTTTAAGGCTCTTTCCTCGGATGGCAGGGCAGCGGTTTAAATGAGGAAAATCAGAGCGTTGATCACTAGAAGTTCAGACTTGAAGTCGAGTTGTTTCTTCGTTCAACTAAAAGACATGGGTGTACTTTCAGTTTGGAGCAAAGCTTTCCAGTCTGATGTCCAAAATTCTCATTAAGATCGAGCAAAACCCGTTAGACGTTTGACTCATTTATCATGAGTGATTTTACTCTTTCTGGTACTTTTCGTGTGTTTGCTTTTATTTCTAGAATTTTACCTAGCCATTTGAACCCCAATCATTTACACTGTTTCTGCATTCTTGTTCAACCCTTTTAGTCTTTTGCCGGTCTAACAAACAGCAATTGAGCGTCATCAGCACAAAGTGTCACTCTGGCGTAGTCGGGAAGGTTTCAACGATTGCTAATCATTATTAAAGAGAAGGAAAATAAGCGGCTCGAGAGTCAATTCTTGGGGAACTTCTACATTTACTGGTCTTGAAGAAAGGGTATTCTTTCCGTCTAATCGACAGGTTGGGATCTATCCCTGAGACAGCTCTCAAAACAGCTTGTTTGGACATTCAGTTGCCAAAGTTTTTCTACAAAATGTCGTGATGTAGACTGACTGTCACGTGCTTTGCAGAGGTCCAGGAGACTCGTCTGTGTGCATACTGCTTATCATTGATCTGGTTTGTCTTATATAGGAAGTCAAGGAATTATCATGGAATAATATTTTCCAAAATTTTGAAAGTTACTGCATGGTAAGAGGCTTATGGGTCAATGATTTAAGGGGTTGTTTACCTACCACTTTTATATATAGCTCTGGCGAACGCACGGTTCCAATTCTGAAGGAAAAGATTTGTCACAATGGTTGTGTCGATAAATGGCTAATGAAATGGCAGAGCAATTTATCACCAAGCCTATAGATACTATAAAGCTATATCGCTTTCCCCAAAAAAATGTGTTATTGAGCTAATAAATAAACGGAACCGTTCCTAATTTGCTTGTCCGACTCGGTGACCTCATTTTCACCTCCATGGGTAATTAATTGCTCTTGGAGGGAAGTGTGAGCCGAGTAAGCCTTTGCGTTACCGGGAAGAGTTGCTATTAGAGGGAGTGTTAATCGAGTAGGCCTTTGCATTACCGAGATTTCATACACATCCAAACAAATATCACTGTCGAAACTTTCAAATGGAACTCTAGAGTGAATTATTTATAAGTCGTTGTGACACATTGTTTTACATATAGTGTCCAACGTGGGCCACACTTTCACGATCTGGACAGAGACTCACTTGGATTTTGGGGTCCTCTCGCGAAGGAAATTTTGACTACCTTGACAATTTTTTGTTTGTTCTAGTCGACGTCTTACTTCTACTAATTCCGTGTCTTGTTATGCTCTATTTATGAGGGGGTTGGTAAATTATCTACCGAAAAAAAAATCGGATCTTTCTAGTCAATCCATTTTTACGTGTGAGTAGAGAGTTGAGGTATTTGTTCTCTATCTTGTTCCGGGGACAAGCTAAGACGCTAAACATCTGCACCGCACCAGGATCGGATATACTCTGTCCTAAGGAGGTAACCAGTTTCAGCTGCGTCTGAGCCTCCTTAGGGACAGATCCCCCCAGCCTCAAATTAAGACCGGTTTACTTCAAAATCAATAACTATCACGTATGCTTATTTACCTCAATTAATAACATATCCTTGCAATACCCTGATACTTGTTTCAATATTACAATAAACTTGGAGCGATTTACTCTCGACAAAATAAATGAAGTTTTAGCTTCTACTCATTACAAATGGGACAACATCCAGGCAGTGAAATGAGGCGGGGAATTCTCCTCTGGTAAAAAAAGAGAGGGGGGAGGGGTGTTTGTCACATGCTCGACTAGATGGCTCAAAACAATGTACATAATTTCACATTTTTCTTCCCTTTGGGAGTTATGTAGCATATATTTTCAATAATTATGTTCGGTCATAGCCCCATTGCATTTGTTCTTCCATTGAAAGTTCCAACATGGTTTTCGTAATCACTTGACTTTTTATTTATTTCCAAGTTTGCTTAGTTTGTTTGCTGGCCTCTCTAAATTAACAAAGTGAAGGCGTTGTCTATCATTTTTCGTATAAGTTTTTTCAGTGAGTTGGAAACTTCTCGTTACACATTTATTGCACCCGATTCGTTCGTAGAACCGACATTTCAGCTAGTTGATGATATTACAAGGATATATACTTCTCGGCTAAACTTTTCAGCCCGTCCCAGACCTACTACTATCAATACTAACTATACTGTTTAGTCAATCACCTTGATAGATTTATCAATCCAATCCATTTAAAAAATGCATAAACATCAAACGCAATTTGGTCCTCCAGGTTGGAATCAGTCATTCCTCTCAATCCCTCTTTCCCCATGTCTGTCTGGACGTTTGGGGGAAAGTGAGGAGGGAGAGCTCGGGATAAACTCCCCCCTTCCCAGTTTATGACGCTCCGTATGACTGATTGCTCGGGACCAGGTGCTTTTATTGATAAGTTAGGAGGTCACCCTGAGAAAGAGTCTGCCAGAGATTTAGGGTGATAAAAAGCCGCAAAAAGAAGCTGGCTATAAAAAATAATCGAAGAACCTGTCAGGCGAGGTTATGACCAAATGGCCTCGTGTAGGGGGGGCGTCGCTTCCACGGGAAGTTCGGTAATAATCCAACGAACGCTAGGATTCGATTTCAGAGATGAAGAACTTCTCAAACTCTGGGGTTTGATGTTGAAGCTGAGCAATTCCTCGAACATACGGGTTCGATATCGGAGCAATTTCTCGATTATACGGGTTCGATATCAGAGCAATTCCTCGAACATACTGGTTCGATATCAGAGCAATTCCTCGAACATACGGGTTCGATATCAGAGCAATTCCTCGAACATACGGGTTCTATATCAGAGCAATTCCTCAAACATACGGGTTCGATATCAGAGCAATTCCTCGAACATACGGGTTCTATATCAGAGCAATTCCTCGAACATACGGATTCTATATCAGAGCAATTCCTCGAACATACGGGTTCGATATCGGAGCAATTTCTCGATTATACGGGTTCGATATCAGAGCAATTCCTCGAACATACGGGTTCGATATCAGAGCAATTCCTCGAACATACGGGTTCGATATCAGAGCAATTCCTCGAACATACGGCTTCTATATCAGAGCAATTCCTCAAACATACGGGTTCGATATCAGAGCAATTCCTCGAACATACGGGTTCTATATCAGAGCAATTCCTCAAACATACGGGTTCGATATCAGAGCAATTCCTCAAACATACGGGTTCTATATCAGAGCAATTCCTCAAACATACGGGTTTGATATCAGAGCAATTCCTCGAAATTTGGGATTCAATATTAAAGGTGAACAACTCCTCAAACTTAGTGTCTCGATATTGAAGCTGAACAGTTCCTTGTAGTGAAGAGTTTGATAATGAAGAGTTCCTCGTGTTTCTGGAATCGCTATTGGATATGATCAATCCTCGCAAGAGTCCGAAATATTTCCAAAGCATTCGAGCTCAAAATTCTATTGTAAAATCAATGAAAAGCTAATCACGAAACCAGATGATATACTGGATTAAAGCACGACTCATTGACAAACTTTATATCACAGAAAAATTAAGTATCCATTCAGGGGTGTTCTTTGCAATTGGAAATGGCACGGAAATCAACTCAATTGTTCCTCTTGACTGTCACTGTATCTGGTGGAATATGAGTCAATCTGGAGTCCCTTTGTCCCTTTATATTCGTGTTTGAGGAGTCAATTTTACAATTCCTGCCCCTGCATACACGACAGTCACGATCGACCACAGCTCACTGGGTTTGAGTTTCAGGAAGATGTATTTCCTTCCACAAATTTGAATAGATATGTGTTCTTTAAACGGTTCACTTTCATTACTGTGAACGTTTCACACATTCAAATGATGATAACAATGTTTGCTATTTCTTAAGTAACCTTTATCAAGCAAACGCTGCTAGCCATTAATCATACTCAAATGCAGTACACACAATATCGTACAGTTCTCTTATTGAAGGCATGCCTCTGTACTCAAGTTTTCGTACTTTCGCGAAATAAAACCAGTTGTTGAATTATGAAACGAGTGCATAATTTTCTCCTATATTAGGTTGCATGCTGTAATGAAAACCTATAGGCTAATCCAAAATTGTAACAGCCCTATGTTGACTAGTATAGTAGCAGCCCTATATTGACCAATATCATAGCAGTCCTATGTTGACCGATATCGTAGCAGCTCTCTGTGAACCAATATAATTGCAGTCATATGTTGATCAATATTGTAGCAGTCCTATGTTGACCAATATCACAGAAGTCGTATGTTGACCAATATTGTAGTAGTCTTATCTTGATCAAAGTCTTATCAGATTGTAATGTAATACAAATTCGTTGTCGTTGTTCTTGTCGCTGTTACTTGTTGCTATGAATGGTTGTTGCTGTTGGTTTTGTCGCTGTTACTTGTGGCTATGAAGGGTTGTTGCTGTTGGTTTTGTCGCTGTTTCTTGTTGCTATGAAGGGTGCGCGTTATTTGAACGACTGGCCATGACGTCAACGCATGTAGTGACGTCAGACGTGCAAGGCCAAAAGACGCGAGGCGTCGAGGCTACCTGCGTCTTGCCATCGACTAAATTCAAAGCTGAGGGGCGACAAGTAGCTAGGGCCATGCACTGGGAGGATAGCAAGTAGAGCAGAAGATTTTGTGGGTGTATCTTATGATTCATTTTTACAGTAAATGCTAACTTAGGATAATTCTTTCTTTCTGCTCATAGGGTGGCTTGTTACGAGATTTTTAATGTGACAACCTCGGCTCTAAAATTGATGGTCTCGAGTGACGGTCCGGCCGCCGCTGTGTGGCGAGCCACGAGCGAGAGGCATCTCGCCACAGGGTCAGAGGCAGTGATATCACATCCGACGTCATAGCGCAAAACCGGCGCGGCAATGGCCCCGGTCAACCAGTGATTATGCAGGGGGCTCGGTTGTTAGGTCACCTCCGTTCCATTATATACCCTGTCGAGTAAGTCAAGAGTAAACTCAAGTGACTACCTGTCGTCAGTCGTCGAAAGTGTCAATCTGGCCTAGCATATACTGTTGTGTGAATACATTGGTTGTGGGGCACCCAATTAAGTCACGTGAATGACGGGCGATGTTTGTGTACTGTGTCCTGAACTCGATGAACCTCTACCATGACTGTGTGAAATTAGTTTCATAAGCATATTTGGTGGCATCGCTGTCAAGGTTCACTCATTCAATCAATTCAATATTAAACTTCAATGTCTTTCCTGTCTCTTTTTTTTGCTCTGACCACTCCTTCTCTATCACTATCTCTATTTAATTAACTTCTTTTTATCTGATATTTCATTAGTTTTATGTTAGCCAATAGTGCGACATTCTTAATTATGTTAACCGATATTGCATGTCTTATGTTGATCTATACCGTCACAGTCTTATGTTGATGACAACACTCTTATGTTGACCAATCTTGCATCAGTCTTATGTTGACCTATATCGCAAGAGTCTTGTGTTTACACTCTTGCATCAGTCTCATGTTGACCTATATCGCAAGAGTCTTGTGTTTACACTCTTGCATCAGTATGTTGACCTATATCGCAAGAGTCGTGTGTTTACAATCTTGCATCAGTCTTATGTTGGCTAATGTCGCACCAGTTACGTTGACCAAGAAATATCACAGTTTAATGTTGACCAATCTTGCATCAGTTTCATGTTAACCATCATCGCATCAGTCTTATGTTGACTGATATCGCAACAGTCTAATGTTGACCAACATCGCCACTGGTATATGTTAGCCAATGCCACATCAGTCTTATGCTGACCATTGTCGCATAAGTCTTATGTTGACAACATCATATCAGTCCTCTTATTGTGCCACAACTTCTAATATAATCTGAATGTATGCGATGAGTCATGGCACGCTGGGCCAGAAGTTGATCAGGAGGGCCTCTAGGTGTCAGTCTTCGCACTTCCATGACACTATTTGCGAGCAGGGTTGATGTTATGCGGGTTTGTTTTGATGCTGACCTGTTCATCGACACTCTTATTTTCTTATCTCTGGGATAACAACAGACGAGAGACTGCTTTTGTCAGTTTAATTATGACTGCAATCCACAAGCTGTCTGAAAAAATATGATTTTTTTTATGAATAGGCTTAACCCTTGCCTCAATTATCAACTCTTGATGGTTTAATGCAACACAATGCATAGCTTTGTTCATGAGTGCAGGTATGTTTGCCACACGGCCTACTCCTATTCCAAGTTTTCCGTTCCTCTTTGCAAATTATCCTCTCTGAAATTGTACTGGCTTAGCCGATTGTTCAAAACGTATTTATTTTCTACGGTGCTGGATACATTGAGGCTGAACCGTAGTAAGTCCTAAGGAAATTGTTGTAATAAAACTCTAAATACACGTGTCAACTGTTTCAATTTTTCGGCTATGTGTGATAAAAATCGTAATTTACCTTTGGTCTTGTTGCTAAGGGGGGGGGGTGGGGTGGAATTCCTATTTCTTGTCTCTGGCAAGAATCAGCCGTTGCATGATATGCGCCTCGCACGTGCTGACATGATACCTTCGTTTGCAGGTTCGCTGCTGTAAAAAAACATTGCGACACAATGCAAGTAAAATAACGAGTACATTTCAAACAATTTTATTTTTCGAGACATTCATCAAGGAAGGAAGGGAATATCCACGGCACACTGGTACCTCCAGCTTATCCCAAATCGACGTCGCCCAGCAAACCGAGAAAATAGAAGAAGTCCTCGCTGCTGCTAAGCATCATCATGGCTGACTGCCCTACTTAACCGGCACCAGATTTGTGACAGCTGCACGTACCTTCCTGTCGGATAGACGTAAGGATGGCATGACATTCTGCTTGACAGACAGACACTCGGATGCACGATCCCCAGCCCCCCAAAAGCAGTCACCTGATATTTGGTAAACATAGTGAAGGCTGCTGAGAGACTGACCCGGCTCAGACATAACAACAGGGCGCATACGTACGCCTAGACCAAACAGTGGCCAAATGCTAAACAGGTGACATGCTTAGATCGCAGCTGACGCATGGTGGACTGGGCCATGTGGCGACATGGGCCATGTGGCGACATGGGCCGTGTGGTGGCAAGGCACGCGGAGTGGCAGTATCATAAGATGTTATGGGTCCATGAGTGGCTATGCCACGTAATGACATGTGCCTATCATTTATATCCCATGTGGCGAAATGGGTTCTGGAGATGCTAGGCCATGTGATGCCATACACGTAGAGTGGCCGTATCATATGCCGTCATCGGTTTTGGTGGGGCTGGACCATGTTTGGCGTTACACTCTTTCATGGAGCTTCTCTCTATGAAACGAACACTCCTTTCTCATTATCTTATATATTTTATCATGCGTGAGGTTACCTGCGTTGGTTCATGCATTCTCCATGGAACTCCGTCCATGTCTTATCTTCTTTTTTGCTGAGATGTCTGTTAGCGCACGGTGCAATGATGCCTTGATGTTGTAAAGCCTTGGTGTTGTAAGGCCCTGGTGTAGTGAGGCCTTGGTGTAGTGAGGCCTTGCATGCTGTTGGAAGGCATTTTTTTTGTGAAACCTGGAACTCTTTTGGTTATTTGTGACAACTTCGCCACTGTGACCTCGTTTCTGAGGTTACACCTGAACAGGATTATGTGGTTGTGCATCGAACTTCTGATTTGAATCGTTTGTGTCCCGCCAGTGTGGAAGCTTCTGACAGGACATGAAACGCATTCATTTCTATCGTTCACGTTGGCATGGATACTCCGACGCTTTTATCTGTACCAGAAAAATTTTCCTAGGATGTCTTCCACAGTTTCCCCTATCCTACATTTCGTACAAGTTATTTGACTAATCTCTTGACGAAAAGATAATTTGGACATTGTTTTGACTGGCCATCCCCACGGTCAAGTCGTGGAAAAACTATTAGTGTCCTGTTACCTGAACTACTCCGTTTACACACACACACACACACACACACACACACACACACACACA
>SDVV010025925.1:0-12341 GCA_016164225.1 Gammarus roeselii | reverse complement strand
TGATATTGGTGATTACGAATGATTTTGTTATTCCCTCTGTATATATCAACATATTATGGAAAACAGGGAGGAATAATGGGGAACCTTTCATCACTTATTGGCTACAAGCCCCATGATACATCTAAAATTAAGTTATATTATATTGATGGATGGGTCCTATAGCTACCCATTGGGAGCATCAAAATCGCCCATGCCTTGATCCTCAAAAGCACACATGGATAGTACCAAAACTGCCCGTAAAGGGGAGTTTGCACTTCTCAATCCATGAAATGAAATCTCATGAGATTCATCTATTGAAATATGCCACGGTGCAAATCGAAGATACAACGGTATCAAAGGTAATAGTTGCAGTGCTGTATTAGTAAATAACCCAAACCACCAACAATGATTTGAAATTGCAGACCATTATTCCAGACTGATTGGTGTTCAAAGAACTTTCCCAATATTAATATTTTTCACCATCAATTTTTCTGGTTTGAGTTGTTTCAGTGGCCTTTGTAATAATGAAAAACAGGCGTCAATTGATAATTCTGTACAGATAATAAGCTAAATTGTAGGAGGTGGTAGTTTATTTTCCAAGAATTTGCAAATGGTGGAAATATAGTCTCCAGTCTCAGCTAAATCTGTCTCAAACAATTTTTTTTGGCACAGGTCTGGTGAATTCATAAATATTTACCTAGACTTGAATTCATAAATATTTACCCAGACTTCCCAAGCTTGAGTTTCATATGTAATCAAGTCCAAAGATAGGTAGGATATTTGGCATCTTATTTCCTTATAGCAAACTACACCAACCCATCAATGCATCACTGGCGGTGCTTGGACAGTTATATAGGTATATGTCATAATATGTGTTGGCATTAATTGAGTACTGTATGAAACCAAGGTTGTCGTGGCCTAATGTGATCAATATCACATTGCACGTTATCCGTTTGTATGTATTATATGTCGATCACACACAATGTATGTCACCTCAATCAAGATGGCCGCACTCTGTTGAAGCGACGCTTGACTAATTATTGACGACAAATTGCCGAGCAGTTATAGATATTGTAATATATAGCTGATGCATGTAGATTCATGTTAGATCTAGAATATGGCTGGCATGCAGTGTGTCGAATTTATTGTATGCTTGTATACTGAAATATTTCAGAATCAATATGATTTTTTTTTGTAGATTCAACAAGCAGAATTTCTTGAATAATATTACAGTTATATGTATATGGTTGTGATCGAGTCAACAAGCAGAATCTTGTGCACAGTACATGACTTTTTCTCTCTGTGTAGACACAGTAGCCTGCACCCTCGCCGTGCCAATGCAAATGGCTTGTTTGCGGGACCGCTACAGACTCTTCTTATTACAGGCGATTGCTAGTTACCATTCCATGGGTTCCCTGCCGTAGGAGGGTGGAGTGAGGTCCTTTAGCACCATACTGGAATAATCTCTTTTTGAGCCTCTCCGGACATGCAGTAGTGGCGACTTTATGTGATGATAAGGAGAACATCAGAGCAGGCTGGGTTTAAAAATTTCACACATTTTGTAAAACCGCTAAAATAACCATTTCCGTGCATCATTAACGAAAGTACTTGCCCCTTGCCTCATATTTGTTTCCCATCCCTTTCCTCACTCTCATTTCACTTACACCCTAGCCCTTATCCACGTTTTCTTCTGCTTCCCTTGCCTCACACTCTAGGTCCCTCTTCAATCCTCTTCCTTGCCTCCATTGCCTCACTCAAGACGCTGAGACAAACGATCGTATTAAAGTGATAGAAAACTCAGTCAAAGATAGCGAGGCACTGTACTCAACTGTAGTTAGTAAGAGTCAGCCACGCTGTGACAATGCAACACACGTTGGATCACAATCTCACCACTTTCGACCCAATACACGTAACCAATTCGGTGTATTGCCGATGAAATGGACTCTCAAATTACAAAGGAAATTATTGTGATGGTGATTACGATGTCACCTCCTTCAAATCAAATCAGCGAAAAGGGAGAATTCAACTGAAAATACTCAGCAAAGCTGATTTGAAAATTGACGAGGTCGAAGGCATAATCGCAAAGGAAAGGCAATAATTCATCTAAGCGAATTATAATACAAGTCGGAGCTAAAGACGTGTTACGGACGGAATCGACATGGAAAAGGTATGAAGCCATGTCACTGGCATCCTGCTCCATCCGAACCAAAGTAGATACAAGTTAATCAAGATGATTTTACTTAACAATTGCCTAGCAACTATCTGCAAAGCTCAGAAAATTTCTTTCTCGGATCATTGGGATACGATGATCGACCCAAAGTACTATAACTTTAATAGAATCACCAACAAGGCTTGCATTAACACGTATGGACTTAATTCCATCGAAAACATTCTTAAAAATATCGGTGTTGGACTTGTCAACGAAGATAAGTCAGAAAACGAAAACGATATCATACCAAAAACTCCTCCATCAGTGCCCGACGAAACGACACAGCGACCTCCGCCCGTTTCAACACGAGATACACAACAAATACAAGTGCCCATCAGAACACCACCACGGATCATAGCAAAAAAAGTTTTTGCTATCAATCCAGTCCAAGTTAGAGGCAGTAGTCGCAGCTTCGCATGTACAACCCACGAAAACGAAAGTCTTGGCTCCGACACAAGACCTCAGATTAGAAGCAAAATAAGTCAAGCAAATCAAGTCAATGTGACTAACGGTACTCTCAAATGTTACTACATCAACGCTAGAAGTCTCAGAGACAAAATCGAAGAATTAGGTATCCTTGCAATGAATGAAAGTATCGACATAATAACAATCACAGAAACGTGGATGAAAATTAGCACCAAATATTATTTAGGTGAATCCACTCTTCCCGGTTACTCACTATTTCACAAAGACAAACAAGGCCGAGACGGCGAAGAGTGATGTTTCTCGTGAAAAACACTCTGCAAATATTAGAAGTCATCATTCCAAACAACAGGCACGACATAGTATCAACCCAAGAAGTCGGTAAACATATAAAATGTCAAATCACCCTTGTCTATCGCCCCTCCTAAAAGCAAGGTTGCAGATGATGTTGATCTTTTCAATTCCCTTCATCGATGTCGTTACAACACAACACAGTATTGTGCTTGGCGACTTCAATATCCCCGACATTGATTGGGAAACAGACGAATGCACTGCCACCGGTCAACGTCTGATTGATTTTGCAGACGATAAGTTTATAACCCAAATGGTGAAGATACCCATAGGAGGTAGCAACATTTTTGATCTCCTATTTAGTGCAAGCGAATTTCATGTCACGAACGTCGAAGTAGGCGAACCACTCGGAACTAGTGACCACAACTGTATCCGTTTTTTTGATAGAGCTCGAGTTGAAAACATCAACAAACTGTGAAAAAGTTCCTCACTTCAGATTAGCTTATATTGATGGCTTAAGAGAGTCAATGGCGTCAGCAAACATAACCCTCGGACAAGATGTCACTCAATCGCTTGACTATTTCTTGACTGCACTTAAAAATATTGAACATGAGCATATCCCGCGCATAAACAGGCGAACAGCAGTTTATCAGCGCAAGTACTGGAAAGGAGAATTGAAGGGCCTTTATTCACGAAAGAAAGCAATGTATTCGATAGAGCAGAGACATCCACATGACGACGTAGCAAAAAATTAATACAAAATTTTCTGATGAGATCTAAAGAGGGTCCTGAAAAGTAAGAAGAAAGATTATGAAAATGAAATTGCTGCAAACGCCAGAAGTAAGCCGAAACAATTTTTAAGTTATATTTCGAGCAAAAAAAAATCAAAATCTGTAATAGGTCCTCTCGAGAACGATGTTGGTGAGCTAGAAACGGGCGACACCAAAATGAGTGTTCTACTTAACGAATACTTTTGTTCTGTATTTAGGTTAGAGAAACAAGATATTCCTAATCCCGAGGACATCATAGCGGGAAAACGAATTGAAGCCCTCATCACAGTGAACTTTTTGCCCGCCGAAGTTATTAAATATGAAGATAAATTGAACATCACCAAATCTCCAGGTCCAGACCCAATTCATCCCAGAATTCTAAAAGAGACTAGAACCGAAATCACCGAACATTTATCAAACATTTTCACCCCATCTCTCACAAATGGCACATGTCCATCTAAATGAAAAGATGCCAATGTTACCTCAATTTTTGAAAGAGGGGAAAAAAAGTGTCCCGGCAACTACCGTCCAATTAGTCTCATCTCAGTCAAGTTGATGGAAAGTTTGATAACGGATAAAATTACAGACTTCTTAGAATCAAATAAATTGATTGGCGACTCCCAGCATGGCTTTAGACACAACCAATCCTGTCCTACGAATCTGCTACTCTTTTCCAGAAATATAATTGAAATCCACGACACAAAATCTCCAATCGATATCATTTACATTGACTTTCAAAAGGCCTTTGATAAAGTCCCCCACAAGCGCCTATTTAGGGAATTGCACAGCATCGGTATTCGAGGCGAGCTTAACAACTGGATAAAATGCTGGCTTACGGACACACGCAGCGAGTTCCTCCCCTGGGGTAATGTTACAAGCGGAGTGCTTCAAGGATCCGTGTTAGGGCCAGTTCTCTTTATAATATTCATCAACGATCTCGATAGCAACGTACTCTCAAACATTAGCAAGTTTGCAGACAATACTAAGATCGGAGGAAAAGTGCAAACTGAACAAGAGTGTCAGCAGATCCAACTTGACTTGAAAAAAAAATTGATTGGTCAGAAATGTGGCGAATGAAATTTAATGTGGACAAATGCGAAGTTATGCACATATGTCCTCATAACCCCAAACACGAATATTCAATGTCTGGAAAGAAACTCATTCACGTCACCGAAGAAAGAGATTTAGGTGTCATCATTAGTGACGACTTAGAAAACAGCAAGCAATGTAACGATGCTGCCAAGAAAGGCAACAAAATGTTAGGTATGATATCCCGCACTATCTCGTACAAAAACCAAAACACTATGATCAATTTATTTAATGCATTTGTTAGACCGAATCTCTAGTATGCCGTTCAATTCTGGTCTCCGTTCCTTAGAAAAGACTTCATTAAACTTGAGAAGGTTCAACGTAGAGCTACCAAACTCATCCTTTCGCTGCGGAATAAATCGTACGAAGACAGGCTTCTTGAACTAAATCTTTATTCGCTAGAGAAACGTCGAGTCAGAGGCGACATGATCGAAGTGTGGAAGATTATGAAGGGTGAGGAAAACGTCGACCGAGCGAGCCTTTCCACTTTATATACAAACAAAGTGACTAGGAACAATGTATACAAAATCGTTGGGAAACGTTTCTCACTAGACATCACGCGCAATTTCTTCACGTACAGAGTGGTCGAAGAATGGAACAAACTTCAGCGGAGGTTGTAAACAACAATACAATCAAAATGCTCAAGTCGCGGCCCGATAAGTTCTATATAAATTGCCGATAAATAGCTAAACCGTTCCATTTCCTGTTATTATAAAAAAACAGAAATTACACACGAAGCCCCCTTAGACGTTCTACTTCAGAACTAATCCTCTTGCTATCAAAAGGCAACCTAGTTTGGGCCAATAGACCTCTTAGACGTTCTACTTCAGAACTAATCCTCTTGCTATCAAAAGGCAACCCGGTTTGGGCCAATAGGCCACTTGTTGTCTTCCTACACTTGTAAACACTTGTAAACACTCAATCCCCTCCGTTGTCTCATTCTTCAGCGCTGGGTACACTAACACGAAGCTGAGCCCTGCACTGATCCATCAACTAAACCCTACCCTGCCCCATCCTGCTAATTCTTACGCTGTATTCCCAGTCTTGTCACGCTTGACCGGCACTTGCGGACGCGTGTTCAATACGAACTTGCAAAAAAATTACAACAACACCGGAGGCTGTACCGGACGCCTAGCTTTCTAGGGTTTGAGGACGTTCAACTGTACAGAGTGCTTCGCCCCTTACTTTTTTAGCTTTTCGGTGCTGTGTTGCCCGTAGCCACCTGTGCCAGAAGAACATTGACTCCTGTGCACTAAAAAGCCTGGTCACTCACATGTACGGTACCTACTCGTAACCGGGCAGTTCAAAACTCTGCAATTGAATACAATTTCAGAGAGTTTTGACAAACACCGCCTCTCAGAACTTGGACAAATAAATGTCTTTAGTTACTCTGATCTAAACGGGGCTACTGGAGGGATGTTTCATGCCCAAACACTGCTCAATTGACTGGGAACTGTGGCCACATGAATGTTTTTGTGTCCCTACTCTGCTCAGTTGACAGGGAACTGTGGTCGCACGTAGGTTTTCGTTTCCCTACTATGCTCAGTTGACAGGGAACTGTGGTCGCATGAAGGTTTTCGGGCACAAACTCTGCTCAATTAACAGGGAACTGTGGTCGCATGAAGGTTTTCGGGCACAAACTCTGCTCAATTAACAGGGAACTGTGGCCACATGAAGGTTTTCGTGACCCTACTCTGCTCAGTTGACAGGAAACTGTGGTCGCATGAAGGTTTTCGTGACCCAACTCTGCTCAGTTGACAGGGAACTGTGGTCGCATGAAGGTTTTCGTGACCCTACTCTGCTCAGTTGACAGGAAACTGTGGTCGCATGAAGATTTTTGTGACCCAACTCTGCTCAGTTGACAGAGAACTGTGGTCGCATGGAGGTGTTTGTGACGCAACTCTGCTCAGTTGACAGGGAACTGTGGTCGCTAGAAGGGTTTCGTGACCCTACTCTGCTCAGTTGACAGGGAACTGTGACCGCATGAAGGTTTTCGTGATCCAACTCTGCTCAGTTGACAGGGAACTGTGGTAGCATGAAAGTTTCCGTGACCCTACTCTGCTCAGTTGACAGAGAACTGTGGTCGCACGAAGGTTTTCGTGACCCTACTCTGCTCAGTTGACAGAAAACTGTGGTCGCATAAAGTGTCCAATCGAGTCGCAACAAACGCAGTTACGTTGTAAACATTGCACGAAGAACAACGAGTAGATGTTTACGATGTTGTAATTTATTTCATTGTTCGTGGAATGCACTCACATATAACCAAAAAAAAAAAGATGTTAACAGGGACAGTGGACTCACCGGTATATGCTGTTGCTGTGATGCTATCACAATTTCTATAATTGTGTCTTAAGTTGATGGTTAATAAAATAATACGTTAAATGACATATGTACGTCTCAACCATCGAACCACCTGTCAGTGGAGTTCGAGACAGTTGTTGGTGGCGCTCGAGAAAGCTGTTTGTGGCGTTGGAGACAACTGTTTGTGGCCTTCGAGAGGGATGTTGATGGCGTTGGAGACAGCTGTTGATGGCTTTCAGGGCAACTATTAGTGGCATTCAAGCCAGCTGTAGATGACGTTCGAAACAGCTGATGATTTCTGTATAAGTTGGAAGTTGTAGTGTGCATCCTTTTGCTATGTAACGCCATCGTCCTTCCCTCATTCTATCCTCAATCTGCCCTACCTCCCTCTTTGTTTATCCATTCTCGCCTCCCATCATATTTTCCGCCCTCTTCACCCCATATTCCTCACTTCGCCCTTATCCTGAACCCCCTTCCATGAAGTGGCCACAACAGGCCTCCCCCAATCTAAACTTGGAGAAATATAATACGTGTTCCGTGCCGTTCTGCTCAAGCTGCGAGGGCAAGTAAGCATGTTGACCTCTCAGCGCGCTTTGTATTGAAAAGCCTGGCGCCTCTCACTCAAAAAGCTCAAGTACGCCGACTTTGTTCCACTGCTTTATCGCATGATAGGATTCCCATATGCGCGCATGAACCAGCTTCTTTTTAAAGGTTGAGAGTTTTTTTTTGTTGTAACAAGTGAGGGAGGTTCCATGAACTCAAGATGTATGATTATGATGATAGCATAAAAAACAGCAACCTCTGTTTGGAAGGAGTCACGGCAACAATATTTTATAATCAAATTAGAAAAAAATTACTAAGCCAGTTTTATGACTTTAATTTTATATCCATCAACTATTTAGTTTATTTTTGAAAATCCGATGAGTGGACTTGTGTTTCAAAAGTACTGAGAGTAGTTTCAATTTAGAAGAATTCAAGTATAAACAAAAATTACGCCCTAATCCTTGGAAAACGAAACACATTTCAGTGTGTCAACCGTTACATCTGTCATCAACTTTGAGCTAACAACAGCAATATATTGTTTATGTCACTACACGACACGATAGCTGTATTAATAATTATAATAATATTAATAATAATAATCTTTATTGAGGCACTTGATGGTACAATAATGGTTACAACAGAAAATGAGTTCAACAGAAGAACATTCCTACCAATACATGGAAAAATATCGTAAAAAAAGTAATAATAAAGCACACGTGGAGACAGATCAAGATTGAAATACACGACAACCATTTGCAGATTAAGTTTGAGACAAGTGTGCTTAAAAAAACTTGTAGGTCCCTTTCCCACGTGAGTATGTATGTAATAAACAATGTTGGAGAGGTTCAGTATAGAGCCGCCTATCACTGCACATCCTCGGGGTCGCATCTCAACCTGACAGCCAGCCGCATGTAGTCAAATATTATTCCTATTAATTTCGGGATCTTCCTGCACATGCCGTGTTCTGTCCCATCTTTCTTTGAGTGGGGATAGTTTGTATCCCTCACTGTTGAATACTGCCTCCAGGAAGGAATTATAAGAGTTTTCAATTCGTTCCTGGAGGCTGTATGCACTTTTTCTTGCACGTACTTTCAGGCAATCAACATCATATTCTGCAAATACTAGGCTAGCACTCGTCCATCTTGGGACACCCACCAGTCTCCTGAATATGTCATTGTATGCTACTCGAAGTTTGCTCGTAGAACCCCTGGTAAACTTAAACCACAATGAGTTACAGTACATAGGATAACAGAAGGTTTTAAAAAGCTGCAGCTTAACATCCGTTGTACAAAAATTGAATTTTCTTAGTAGTTGGTTGCCAACCGCATTTAACTTCCGGTGTTGTTTAGAGATATCGTCATTATCACACCGATTATTTGTTATTTAATATCCAAGTAAGGGAAACTGCCCACATACTTCAGCGGGGTCCCACTAAGTACCCCGTCCGTTCTGTACTGGAACCTCTGGTTGGGTGGTTTCACTAGCATACACACTGATTTACCGGTATTATACTCGATGTCTAGTTCCGCGGCCTCAGTCTCGCATATATTTAGCATTGCCTGAATAGCATCGGCATGTGGGCCCAGAAGGACCATGTCGTCTGCATAGCTAATCGCGTTAACACAGCAACCGTCAATGTGACACCCAACACGGCTAAGAGATAGTCGGTCATGTAAGCTGTCTACATACACATTGAAAAGGATAGGCGATAGTAGGCCTCCTTGCCTTATACCATTAGTTGTTCGAAACGTATTTGACAATGTGCTTCCCCATCGTATGACACATTCTTGCTGCTGGTACCAGTACTATAGCAGCTTAACAATGTGAATTGGCGCCCCCCTTTCAATAAGTTTATTGAACAGTGTCCAGTGATTGACACGATCGAATGCCTTTTTAGCATCCAAAAAACATAGGTACATATGTGACCCTCCACTGACAAAATAATTAATTGTCTGCTTCAATGTGAAGGTAGCCATTTCCGTCCCATGCTGAGGCTTGAGCCCAAATTGGTTAGGCGTTGTTTCCAGACAGTCGCCGAGCCTATTCTTGATAACTATTTCTATTAACTTTGATGCAGCAGTAGCAATTGATATTGGTCTGTAGTTATCTTTATCGGTCGCACATTTTGTCTTCGATTCTATGATGGGTTTTACAACAACATCCATTAGTAACTTAGGAAGGTAATTATGTTTAAGAGAGCCAGTGGAGAAAATAGACATGACATGAAGAAGTTGAACAGGACCATTCTTGAATACTTCCGCAGGTACACCTTCCTTTCCCACAGCTTCGCCATTTTTTAATTTCTTGACAGCGGTCCTAAGTTCCCACATATAAACATCATCATAATCATCATCACTATACCAATTGAGGGCCTCGTTAACAAAAAACGAGTCTGTGTCGTAGTTGACACTGTTCATGATACCATGAAAATGGTCGCGCCACATATCAACAATATTTCTCGGCCCTACTATGCCAATAACAAATTGAGGAACAGAGCCATCTTTTGGTTTTAGATTTTTCATTTCTTTCCAAAAATCAATCATCCACCCAGTAACCATTTTTTCTGACAGACTAGCTGCACGTAAATCATCCTCGTGTTTTTTATAGTAGCGCAGTGTGTATTTACAGGCATTACTCGTACTTTTCTTTTCATTGTAGAATAAGCCTGCTCGGGGTTGGCCAGCATCACGCCATCGGAGGTAGGCTGCTTTTCTTGCCTCGTGTAAGTCAGCCCCACGCCTGTTTCACCCTGGTGTCCTGTGCCTTCCCCTTGGCGTTCGCTCTCCATATGCTGTTTTGCCAGCCATCTGAGCCGCACCACATATACACTCGTAGAGCTCGTCTACCTTGTCTCTGTCAGCTGCTACATGAATCTGTAGCACCTCTGGTGGCAAGCTCCCAAGCTGATTGATAAGTACTGAACAGAATGCATTGCTCTTAGCTCTATCATTGAATTACCAGTTAATGGACTGTGTGGCGGTATCCCTATTAACCATTACAGGGAGTGTATGTAATGAGAGCTCTGTATGGAGCGGCAAGTGATCAGACAGAGGCGTGTAGTTCCCCACAAACACTCTAGTAATATTGTTGGCTATTGCGGGGGTAAGGGCTAAGTGATCTAACCATTTTGATAGGTTGGCTTCTAGGATCTGAATATGGGCCATATAATATGGTAATGAGCGTAGCGGCGAGCGAAGAGGCCTCTGTAGGCATGCAGTAGGCAGATATTGTGATCCTGACGTTGAGATGAGAAGGAGGAGGCTCACGAGACGAAGATGCGGGGAACTGAAGCTTGATAGAAACAGGCATAATATTGATACTAGGCTATTGCCGTACTAAAGAAAGAAAAGGAGAATTGTGATGAGGACACCAGCCAATATCTTGCGGCAGAGATTTCAATATTGTTATTGCCGAATTCATCATTTATCCATCAATGTTATGTCCATGCAATGTAGTCGAATTGTACACTTTTGTGACCATTATTAGACTAATTTACGTAAGCGGCGAGTATAGTCCATGTGAATAAAGTGATATTCTGCTTTGGAATTTATGCCAGGAAGCATCTAAAAATGAAGGGGGAGGGATGGGTTGCTACAGAGGAGGGAGTCTAGGTGTGTGGGGATGGAGGTGAAGGGTGAGGCCCTGGCCATGTTAGGGGTCTGGCGAGCACTTAATTTTGTGTGTCGAAAACAGGGGGCAGTCTCTTGGGTAGTGGAGAGGAGCGATGGCCTCCTGGGGCTTAATAGCCACTAATGCAATAGTTACGTTGTCTAACAAACGATAATGGCCGTGCTTAACTTGGCTTAATTACCTAATGCGGTCTGCTCGGGCTTATGACTTCCGTGTTCATGTGATGCTAATTGGCGAACAATGTCGTTATATTCCCGAGTGAGCAAAAACGTATGACTCGTTATGATAAGAACCCAATACATAATACATGCTGATTACACCTCCTAATACAGCGATGCTGGTTCATAACAGTACACATATTGATGGTATCGAGAACAGTTATCATTTCGAATGCAATTTTTTTTGTTATGATATGATTTAAATATATGTTTAAACAGCCTATCTGCTACGATTATAACGAGGTCACTTCAATCCTCCATACTAAAAAAAGACTTAAGGGTCACAAAAAACACCCAACAACCAACGAATACCTTCAATTTTTTGACACAGAATAGTCAGCCCAATCATGTGGTCGCATCGTGTTTTGTTGCACGATTTGAAATTTTCCCCAAATCAGGACGTGCTCTTTATCTTACAATTGTTTATTTCATGTCTCTTCCCCTGTTATGATATGTTATTTCCTTTCACACTGCTATCACAAATCTTAACGACATGTTTATTTCTGTAACAAATGATGCTACTATATCCATAGTAAAGAGATGTCCACATCTTCCGCGGAGGAGGTTTGGATAATGTAAGCCTTTAACCATCTTTAATGATACTTATTATGACGTAACATATTATCATTTATATTGGTGTAACGTTATGAGTTATTGTACATTTCTATGTAAATATTGACTAATAACCTAAGTCATATCCATATGGGCTTACATTGGACCTATTACCTCTAAGTTTGCATTGTTAGATGTAAAACAGGGACCTTGCGAGATTAGAGTGTTTGGATGCCATCTCTTGGCCGTGACAGCCTCAGCCAGGCTGCTGCAAACCTCAACACCATCTCACCGAACTGAGACGGTGGAGATTGAAGATGTTTCTTGACCAGGAAT
>SDVV010025924.1:720-12341 GCA_016164225.1 Gammarus roeselii | reverse complement strand
TGATTGGTGAGGCATTGACCAGCTGCAGGCGAGGCGAGAGGGGGATGAGTAAAGCATGATTGGTGAGGCATTGACCAGCTGCAGGCGGGGCGAGAGGGTGATGAGTAAAGCATGATTGGTGAGGCATTGACCAGCTGCAGGCGGGGCGAGAGGGGGATGAGTAAAGCACGATTGGTGAGGCATTGACCAGCTGCAGGCGGGGTGAGAGGGTGATGAGTAAAGCATGATTGGTGATGCATTGAGCAGCTGCAGGCGGGGCGAGTGGGTGATGCAGGGTGGTGAGTAAAGCATGATTGGTGATGCATTGAGCAGCTGCAGGCGGGACGAGAGGGTGATGAGATGGTAGCTTCTGTCGATTGAGGATCAATTAGAATACTGCAATAAAGGCTTCACAAGATTGCATTCCTTTGACGCTATCAGCAGCACAAACTGCTAGAGTTTGTGCATGGCGTCTCGGGGGATGAATGTGGTTCTTAGGTAAGGGGGGTAATGGAAGAGCTCAATTGTGCGAGTATGAGTCATGAGTGTTCAAAGTCAGGGGCTACCGATTTGACACCAGGCGTTGGTAATTTTTGTATACTTGGCGTAGTACAATTATTCCAGCAACTACTAGACCTACAAAAAAATCTCTGCCATACGTGTTATTATATTAACAGTATGCACGTACATGTCGCTCGGTGTGTCATTTCAGTGGTTACGTAAGTGAAGTGCATCTTAACTTTATTTAGTTTTGTATTGTATTACCCCCGGATGGTACAAATATCCCTTAAACACAAAGCAAATTGATAATATAACATCACATACTGTGAATTCCAAACTGTCCCCATTATTGTTCGTATAACAAAAATTCCTGAAAGCTTCCTCATATGAAAATCCTAAATATGACGCTTGAAATGCAGTTATTCCAGAGATGCGAGAACAATGGTTACTCAGCATTGCCTGGCGGCCAGGATGACGTATCCTTGATGTTGGGCTTCCTACGCTCATTGAATTGTGACAGGATAGAGGGTGCGGAGCTGACGTCGTCTTCCTCTCCGGGCATCCAACTCTTCAAATTTAATTTCTTCCTATAAATGACTTGCTGCATCCCTCACACCTCTTCCCAGTGACGACTTACCATTACGTCATGCAAACAGTGTGAACCACAATGCTACCACCTGTCAATTAAAGACCGATTGCTATCTTCACTCCAAAATTATCAAAACAGAGATGACATGCAGCGCTTCTAGCGACATAACCACCAAACACGCAATGATTGCACCGGGATTTATTCGCTCATAGCGTACCTCCTCGCGGTGATTCATCCTGGGTCCGTCCTGACGACGACGAAGCTGACGAGTCACTATTACAAGGCTAGGGCGACGCCACGTGAGGCAAGCTGCAGGGAGGTGGTTTACAGCAGGGCCTTGGCTC
The DNA here is from genome assembly GCA_016164225.1 of Gammarus roeselii. Classification (NCBI taxonomy): domain Eukaryota; kingdom Metazoa; phylum Arthropoda; class Malacostraca; order Amphipoda; family Gammaridae; genus Gammarus; species Gammarus roeselii. Next base: position 10,928 of record SDVV010025924.1, on the reverse strand, counting down.
GCTTGGCTCACGCCACCACCCGCGGGTTTCCAATCGAAATTGGCTAGCGAGGGGCCCCTTTGGAGGCCGGTGGATCAGTTTTGCAGTGACGCGCGGCTAGCAAGGGTGTGCGACGGTCCCGCTGGGTGGTGGAGGTGCCTAGCGGCGAATCGCTTCTTGCGGTATTTTAGCGCAAAGTACTTTACTTGGCCTGTTTTAGCATCGATTAAATTTAAAGTTTGTCTAAGAACCAACAAGCGGAGCCCTTGTGTCTGTTTAAGATTTTTGGCAATTGCCCTATATCAATAACATCTCGTTTCTTTTATTGTGAGATTCGATTGTCATAGGCAAAGTCAACGCGATCCAATAGATTCATAACGATCAAACGTTCTTGTATTACATTTAACAGCTGTGCCTCATATTCATAAATAATTTGTTGTGCAGATTTAGGATCAGATTCGAATATTATTGTTAGCGACATCGTTGCCAGTTATTTAATCTATTGAAAAAAAACACTGAACGTCCGTAACATATTTAGTAAAGTAATTGTAAGTGTTGTGTTGAGTGGCAGTTCTTCGTGGATTACATCGAAATGAAGTTCATAGGACTACTGTGCTTCCTTCTCCTTGGTACAGGTGAGTGCTGAAGTTGGTAATAAATGCCCAATACATGTCAAATTTCCCTAATAAAATAATAGTGAGGTCTTTTGTTCAATACTTCCTCATATCAGTAGTAGCGTGACAAGCAGTCAAATTTCGGTGTATCCGTGAATACACTCAACTCTGAATAAAGCAGATAAATCATAATGGTTGGAACAGAGAAATTATGCTAGATTTCGCACAAAATACTTCCGTTATCAGCCCAAACAATTGTGTTCTCACGATTGTCAGATATTCTGTTTACGGAAAATAATTATACCTGAGATTTACGATTATGAGAACGCCTCCTGATCTGGCAACTGAAAATCTCGGCATGGTCATTCATCTCCAGGTCAAATGCAAGCAAGCGTAGCCAGAATGTCTTCAAGGTGGGCGGTTCTTAATTTTGCATTATATGAACGATTATAAAACCGTACTTTGTAGACCGTCTCCATGCATTACTTCTAAGAATTGTACCTCAGTGGGGGGGGGACGGGGGCTCCCAACGAAGTCGATAAAGAGGGTTTCAATTCGAATTAGACTGGAATGATTTAGTTTGCAAATAAGTGAAGCGTTCCACATGAACAACATTCGGTAATAAAACATGCAGCGACTAGTAGCAACTAACATGCAGCTACTAGTAGTAACTAACATGCAGCTACTAGTAGTAACTAAGATGCAGTTACTAGTAGTAACTAACATGCAGTTACTAGTAGTAACTAACATGCAGTGACTAGTAGTAACTAACATGCAGCGACTAGTAGTAACTAACATGCAGCGACTAGTAGTAACTAACATGCTGTTACTAGTAGTAACTAAGATGCAGTTACTAGTAGTAACTAACATGCAGCGACTAGTAGTAACTAACATGCAGCGACTAGTAGTAACTAACATGCAGCTACTAGTAGTAACTAACATGCAGCTACTAATAGTAACTAACATGTAGTTACTAGTAGTAACTAACATGCAGTTACTAGCAGGAACTAACATGCAGTTACTAGTAGTAACAAACATGCAGCTACTAGTAGTAACTAACATGCAGCTGCTAGTAGTAACTAACATGCAGCTGCTAGTAGTAACTAACATGCAGTTACTAGTAGTAACTAACATGCAGTTACTAGTAGTAACTTACATGCAGTTACTAGTAGTAACTAACATGCAGCTACTAGTAGTAACTAACTTGCAGTTACTAGTAGTAAGTAACATGCAGTTACTAGTAATAACTAACATGCAGTTACTAGTAATAACTAGCATGCAGTTACTAGTAGTTACTAACATGCAGCTACTAGTAGTAACTAACATGCAGCTACTAGTAGTAAATAACATACAGCTACTAGTAGTAATTAACATGCAGCTACTAATAGTAACTAACAGGCAGTTACTAGTAGTAACTAACATGCAGTTACTAGCAGTAACTAGCATGCAGTTACTAGTTGTAACTAACATGCAATTACTAGTAGTAACTAACATGCAGTTACTAGTAGTAACTAACATGCAGCTACTAGTAGTAACTAACATGCAGCTGCTAGTAGTAACTAACATGCAGCTAAGTAGTAACTAACATGCCGTTACTAGTAGTAACTAAGATGCAGCTACTAGGAGTAACTATGATGCAGCTACTAGTAGTAACTAACATGCAGTTACTAGTAGTACCTAAGATGCAGCTACTAGTAGTAACTTACATGCAGTTACTAGTAGTAACTAACATGCAGCTGCTAGTAGTAACTAACATGCAGTTACTAGTAGTAACTAACATGCAGTTACTAGTAGTAACTTACATGCAGTTACTAGTAGTAACTAACATGCAGCTACTAGTAGTAACTAACTTGCAGTTACTAGTAGTAAGTAACATGCAGTTACTAGTAATAACTAACATGCAGTTACTAGTAGTAAATAACATACAGCTACTAGTAGTAATTAACATGCAGCTACTAATAGTAACTAACTGGCAGTTACTGGTAGTAATTAACATGCAGTTACTAGCAGTAACTAGCATGCAGTTACTAGTAGTAAATAACATACAGCTACTAGTAGTAATTAACATGCAGCTACTAATAGTAACTAACAGGCAGTTACTGGTAGTAACTAACATGCAGTTACTAGCAGTAACTAGCATGCAGTTACTAGTTGTAACTAACATGCAATTACTAGTAGTAACTAACATGCAGTTACTAGTAGTAACTAACATGCAGCTACTAGTAGTAACTAACATGCAGCTGCTAGTAGTAACTAACATACAGCTACTAGTAGTAACTAACATGCCGTTACTAGTAGTAACTAAGATGCAGCTACTAGGAGTAACTATGATGCAGCTACTATTAGTAACTAACATGCAGTTACTAGTAGTACCTAAGATGCAGCTACTAGTAGTAACTAACATGCAGTTACTAGTAGTAACTAACATGCAGCTACTAGTAGTAACTAACATGCAGTTCTAGTAGTAACTAACATGCAGTTACTAGAAGTAACTAACATACAGTTACTAGTAGTAACTAAGATGCAGCTACTAATAGTAACTAACATGCAGTTACTAGTAGTAACTAACATGCAGTTACTAACAGTAACTAGCATGCAGTTACTAGTAGTAACTAACATGCAGTTACTAGTAGTAACTAACATGCAGTTACTAGTAGTAACTAACATGCAGCTACTAGTAGTAACTAACATGCAGCTACTAGAAGTAACTAACATGCAGTTACTAGAAGTAACTAACGTGCAGTTACTAGTAGTAATTAACATGCAGTCACTAGTAGTAACTAACATGCAGCTACTAGTAGTAACTAACATGCAGCTACTAGTAGTAACTAACATACAGCTACTAGTAGTAACTAACATGCAGTTACTAATATGCAGTTACTAACATGCAAATACTAACATGCAGATACTAACATGCAAAAACTAACATGCAGTTTCAAATTTGAAGTAACAAAAAACATGCAGTTACTAACATGCAGATACTAACATGCAGATACTAACATGCAGATACTAACATGCAGATACTAACATGCAGATACTACCAAGCAGATGCTAACATGCAGTTACTAACATACAGTTACTGACATGCAGTTACTGACATGCAGTTACTAACATGCAGCTATTAACATGCAGATACTAACATGAAGGTAATAAGATATAGGTACAAGTATGCATTTGGTAACAAGCAGATAGAAATATGCAAATACTAACATGTAGATACTAACATGTAGAAACAAGTATGCTGATGCTAACATGCAGATTCTAACATCACGATTCTAACATTCAAGCACTAACATACAAATACTAAAATTCTGATACTAACATGCAAATTCTAACACGCAGAATAAGTAAGAAAATGCTGCAGTACATATTTCATATGGTGTACGCTCTATAATGATTTCTAGAATTCAAATTTTCCCTCAATTTAATTTTATAGCGACAAATGAGAACATTATATTTAGAGTGTCGATGATAGTTACCTAATATTGTTTTATTGGTGTACATTGGACCATTAATTCAGCCTCTAACCTTTAGACTATCTACTGCGTAATTTGTTTCGTTGCTGCGCATTGACTCAATAACTCAGCCATTAAGTATTGGAGAAATAACTCAGTTAGTTTGTTTAGTTGCTGTACATTGGAATATTAACCGAGCTATTAACCATTGTACCATTAACTGAGCAATTTTGTTTCGTTGCTGCACATTGGACCATATTCTTAGCCATTGACTCAGTCACTACCCATTTTACCACCAACTCATCCATTTTGTTTCGTTTCTGTACATTGGCCCATTTACGCTAGAAGCTGGTAAATGGGATGTATTCCCATGCATCCTGAGCTGTGATCCATATACATACGGGCGCGTGTAAGTAGAAGCGAGAGGTGATTGTTTCATGTCATGGGCCTTGATGCAGCAAAACCTGCTCTCGTAGACCGCCCTTCATTTTCATCAGGAGGACGCCATCTTCCAGCAGTGGGTGGGGATCTCTCGTAACTGCAGGCTTCTTCGGGTCTCCTTGTACCTATTGGTTTTGCGCTGCGTGTATTCAACAAGATACACAACGTTGACGTAATTAATGACATAGAACGAGGTCCACAACGTAAACGTAGTTAGTTAATAGAACAAGGTTCACAACGTAGACGTAATAAGTGCAATAGAACGAGATACAATACGTAGACGTAATTAATGGAATATAACGAGGTTCACAACGCAGACGTAATTAGTGCATGAGAATGAGGTACACAACGTAGATGTAAGTAGTGGAATAGGAAAAAAAAGTAGAACGTGTTGAATGTTTTACAAACGGCGATACCGTACTATTTCCCTATATACATGTAGCAGAGATGTACTGATCGATATGATGAAAACGAACACCCACTGATGTTTGCTCTGCTTATGTTTATTGTTAGAAGTACTACATAATCAGCGAGAGCCGCATATATGTCATGATTACAATGTTTCGTTTGGTTTCCGGCCCTGATTCATTTCAATTATGGTTTACATGACGTCGATAATTCGTTGCATCCTGTCACTGAGACACAGACGATGCAACTTTACTCACATCATCTATGAATATTAATGGTCAAGATGCCGCTAATAATACGAGCACAACTTTGTTGCGTCGTGAACGATGTCTTCTGCAGCATGTCGACATAAGGTGTCATGTCTATTCCCAGTACGCTCGAGACGCATGGCAAAACTCACGCCATTGTAAACCATTCATCGCCAGACCTTGCCGAGGAGGTCATGGCAATCAAATCATTTCACAAAGAACCATTGTACACCATTTAGCCAATGCTATACAAGGTGTACAATATAATTTTTCCACTAAGTGCACCATGCAACCTATGTTAATGGACTACCAAGTTCCTTTAGCCCTATCCATGAAACCCCTAGCAGTTTACTAATTATCCGATTCATCTTGCGTCAGCTGGCATTCCAGTGCATGTATCTAGACGAGGTCACCCTTATAACTAACACTGAACAGGTCTAATAATAAACCGTATTGAACGAGTTTACGACGCGGCCCGTCCATTTACTGGAGTCTGCCCCTAGACCAGTTCTTGCGGCGTCTGGAGTTCCCTCATCCGCTCCGATGCCAAGCAAAGATGTGGGACGGCGGCTGGCGCCCCACTGAACCCCACTGGTTGAGGTCCCGTTACCCGGATGACTCCTTCCGTCGACCTGTATCTTGGAGGGCCCTAGGTGACATGCTCTGTATAATTAGCTCGTGGCTGGTTAAGTAGTAAGCTGCTGTCTCCTGACAGCTAGTGAGGCAGTTAGTGTAAGATGATTGTTTCCCTTCCTTGCGGAATAAAAGTGAAATCTCGAGCGTCCACATGTTTTTAAGTGGGACATGCCGCTTCAAGAACCGTGCCGCTTCAAGAACCGTGCCGCTTCAAGAACCGTGCCGCTTCAAGAACCGTGCCGCTTCAAGAACCGTGCCGCTTCAAGAACCGTGCCGCTTCAAGAACCGTGCCGCTTCAAGAACCGTAATAATTTAACTGTTTAACAAACTAAAACAAATTACAATTCAACATATCTTAAACGGACATGTCTATCAGAACATGATCCCTCCTACCAAAAGGCTGTATCTAAGAAACCAGTTGCATCCTATAAGTGGGTGCAACCTATCCTCTCTGGGTTGCACCCACTTGCTTCAATGAGCCGTAGAGGTTACGTTTTAAAATAAATGAATATAAAGGTAGATTTATGATGATGCGTTCCCTGAACAACTGTATTATCTTAGAAAGAAATCAATAATCTGAGTAACTTAGAAAGTTCCAGCAGTAATACAGCTATGATCCAGCAGTTTTACAGCTATGTTCAAACAATTATACAGCAATGTTCAAACAGTTATTCAGCAATGTTCGAACAGTTACACAGTAATGTTCAAACAGTTATACAGCTATGTTCAAACACTTATACAGCTATGTTCAAACAGTTATACAGCAATGTTCAAATAGTTATACAGCAATGTTCGAACATTTACACAGTAATGTTCAAACAGTTATACAGCGATGTTCAAACACTTATACAGCTATGTTCAAATAGTTATGCAGCTATGTTCAAACACTTATACAGCAATGTTCAAACACTTATACAGCAATGTTCAAACACTTATACAGAAATGTTCAAACACTTATACAGCAATGTTCAAACACGTATACAGATATGTTCAAACACTTATACAGCTATGTTCAAACACTTATACAGCAATGCTCAAACACTTATACAGTAATGTTCAAACACTTATACAGAAATGTTCAAACACTTATACAGCAATGTTCAAACACTTATACAGAAATGTTCAAACACTTATATAGCACAGCTATGTTCAAACACTTATACAGCACAGCTATGTTCAAACACTTATACAGCACAGCTATGTTCAAACACTTATACAGCACAGCTATGTTCAAACACTTATACAGCTATGTTCCATCCTATTAGTGCCGTTATTGTCTAGAATGCGAGTCATTGTCTTCATCTATCACCTACTATAAATAGGAACAGCTGATACCTCGCCCCGTTATAGACAAGTGTGTCAATTGGCCTCATCGGTGCTGGAGGCAGACAGGCAGCCTCCCTGGCCGGTTTATCACATTACTTCTTGCTTTCGAATATAGTGAGGTAATAAAATAACGATACTCAGGGATTATTTCCAAACAAAGGACTGCGTTGCTGTTTAATGTAAATTAACTTTGGGAATACATCTTTGGCCACTTCAGTTTTGTTTCCTGCTGGTGATTAGTCCGCTAATGAGTGCTAGATGTTTTGTTAAGATATTTGGGTGGGTCGATTAAGGTCATTTGATCTTTGTTAGGAGCTACCAATTTCTAGGTGTAGATAGCGCGGATGACGTTACATTTTTGGCAGCAGCTGTAAGACAAAGGTACCCGGTCCAACATGACGTCATTTTTAACGGGTCACTTTTTTTGGCCTCTCAATGGGGTATTATTACCAGAACAGGTATGAGTAGATTATTGATGACCCGCATTGCAGCTCGGCTGAATAGCCGTTGAAGAAACGATGATGAACACGACTGGGTACAGAATATTTTGCCTCTGGAGATTACGTGTGGCTACATCCATGACTATATAAAAACTATCGTTTATGTGAAAAAGTCAATTGGCTTAGCTCAAAGCGTTCTGTGGTTGCATGCAAAGTATTCGACGGCTCGTTTTTCTGGATATACTCACCAACACTTGATCGTTGCCGCGACTTAAACCAACACGGAGTTGGTTGGTCCAATTTTGCAATTCCCTCCCTGTCCTATTTTTTTGTGCAATTTGCGACTGATCCTTGTTTGCCTAAGTGGATTCCGCTGGCCTCTACTTGGCAATATTGCCACCCAAAGATCGCCACGCTCGCAGATTTTCAGGGAATAGCATCTTGATGGAACCAGCCTCACCTGGGACGACTTTTATCGGATCCCGCCAATATGATCATTTCTCGTTGGCCTACCCCCGGAGGATGGTTGTCTGTAAGCTAAGGTACCGCAGCGTCAGATGACATACAACGTCCTGGTTTGGATTGTGAAAGGGGTTCATGACGTGGAAACATTGTAAGGTAACGTCGATTGATGGAGCGCACGACGGTTTCAGCAGGACGAAGATCACATCTGTTATAGCAAGATGGAGACAAAAACTTGTGGGACAGATTTTGTTGGTGGGAGCACAGCTGTTCCGGCAGGACGTGGATCACATCAGCTATAGAAAGAAAAATATATGTTTTTGAAGAAGCATTCATTGATGCGAGCTCAGAAGTTCCAACAATAATGTTAGTATCTGTTATAGAACGTCGAAGAACACAAGAAAAGGAACAGGACGGAGAGAACATCAGCTCTACAAGGACGGGGATTTCAGAAAGAGAGACGATTGAGCGAATGCATGGCAGTTCTGGAAGAACAACGAGATGACGAGTCAGGTTGTGATGGCTTGGTACATATCATACGGTGCAGCTGACAGCAGCGCTTTTTGGTACAGCGCAAAGCAACTGATGATGCAGCTTTGATTTTTCATTACAATAGTTAATTAATTGAGTTAGAGGTGGCTGCTTGTAAAGCGATTTCCGTAGTTTGCTGCTGGACAAGTCTTAATGTAAGTTAAAGTCGAGGCTTATGGATCTTGGTCAAAACTTCACCAAGTATGTTTAAACTCGCACAATTTGAAAAGCAATACAATTTTGCGTTTACCGCACTCAGTAAACGCAAGTAGAAGATTCACTTTTGACTAAAAATATTTATATTCTGCTTGGATATCGAATTGATTGCAAACGGACGCAATGCATTATGCAACTTTCCCTTTATTAAGGCTTCCACAGAGATCTATCCAGCCAGGCAACTAAACAAATCACTGCAATGAGGTAGCCTCTTCCAACTCAGACCAGTTGTTATACCAATAGTGGCGCTACGATCTGAATGCATAAACAAATGACGCAAAGCCTTGTCGAAAGAGCATTTTCCTACTTCTTGCCATGGTGTACCCCACTGTTTTGGGGTTTCGTATTCAGATAAACTCTCCTGGGGTTGCATAGAATCAAGTGTCAACGCTAACGGAATTGATTGTTGTTCTTTTTCTCCGCCCTCCTCGGCCATGGGACATTTCAACACGGTCAATTGTTGATACAATCTTGTAATGAGATATAAAATTTTGATTAACGAACCGCAATTCGGTCTGAATGATTGATTTTTATTTTCCGGTTATGATTTATGTTAGTTGATTAGTGGTTTCAATCAGAAAACAGTCTTGACCCATGAATTGATTCTTCTGACAATCATCGCGGCCAACCAAAACGTAACGTTTGTTTGGTTATTTCCATTGGATTAGCTAAAGAAATGTGATAAACTGTCTTAAAAGGGATATTAAAGCTACAATCGTTATACAGGCGTCAAGTACTGGTCTGGTCACGACATTTTAATAAGAAAGAATAAACTACAGCTTGGATTGCGTGTATAATTTTTGGTCGATGTAGATACAATTATTGTTACATCTCGAAAAGGTCTAGTATAAATCCTCGGGTTCTTTGGCCTATTGATAGTTTAATGATCTTTCAATTCATTCCTACCAAACTTTGAAAAGAGGATTTCCCTTAGAGTATTAAGACTCACTTAAAATAGCACGTTAAAAACATGCCTCGTCTTTGGATGAGTCAGAGGTTCAAACTGCGTTCTGTCTCAATCGTCACTTAGAATAACACGTTAAAAACATGCCTCGCTCTTTGGATGAGTCAGAGGTACAAACTGCGTTCTGTTTCAGTTGTTATGATTGGCCTCATCTGGCACATGTTTATATACAAGAAGACTTGTAACAAACACTATTTTATCGAGGGGTGCGTAGAGTGTGTCCCTTGAAGCAGTGCAGGACTTAAGCCTGTTAACTCCCTTAGCTCAAATTTCAAGGAGGTCCCTTGCCTTGCATTTATTAATTCCCCTCCGATGTTTGTTTTCACTGAAGCAGGTGGCTTTTTCTCGGATTGTATAACGTAAAAGACAGTGACGAATGCAGGGTCATTCACAGGGCCATGTGCGTGTCATCGATAGGGAAGGGGAAACTAGAAACTATTACAGTGTTTAACGCCGGGTTATTTATATTGTTTTAAGATGGGAGGAGC
>SDVV010025923.1:0-12341 GCA_016164225.1 Gammarus roeselii | reverse complement strand
CTTGCCTTGTACCATGTCCCAACACTACCATGCTTTGAACAACATATTCCAGCCTTGCCTAGTACCATGTCCCAACACTACCATGCTTTGAAAAACATGTTCTAGCCTTGCCTTGTACCATGTCCCAACACTACCATGCTTTGAACAACATATTCCAGCCTTGCCTAGTACCATGTCCCAACACTACCATGCTTTGAAAAACAGTTTCCAACCTTGCCTAGTACCATGTCCCAACACTACCATGCTTTGAAAAACATATTCCAGCTTTGCCTAGTACCATGTCCTAATACTACCATGCTTTGAAAAACATATTCCAGCCTTGCCTAGTACCATGTCCTAACACTACCATGCTTTGAACAACATATTCCGGCCTTGCCTAGTACCATGTCCTAACACTACCATGCTTTGAAAAACATATTCCAGCCTTGCCTAGGTACGTCACCAAAAATCTTGTTGGCTCTTACCGAAGATTGCGCCCTGACACTTTCATTGTAAATTAATTTTAATTCATTTGCTCCTATACTGAGCGCGCAAATCTTTCCTACCCGGACATTTTAAATGACTTCCCCCTAAAAATGCTCTCAAGTCGTAGTGCTCTACGTTTACTTTGATGTACTCTCTTCCGGGAATTACTTGTTTTCATTTGAGGCTGAAAAAGCACGGCTGCTATTGGCGGGCCTAATTTGTTTTTCCAGTAGGACTTAGAGGTCACGGAGCTTAAAATTTAAGCATGGCAGCAGCAAAAATAACAAGTAACGGCTGGGGGGTGGAGGAGCGGAAGGTGTTTGAGGGTTGCATAAGGGATAAGAAGACAGCCGAGGCTTCAGAAGCTGTCGTAAGCATTTGGAGTACTATAAGCTGTTGCAGTTACACTTAAAACATATTGATGGATAGACTTGAACGCCATAAATATGAGTAGTTATCTTGCTTCTGAGGTCATAACATATATAGCTGAGGTCATAACATATATGGATGAGGTCATAATATATATGGCTGAAGTCATAGCATATATGGCTCTTGTAACATGTGAATATATTTTCAACTTTGTGGTACAAGTGATTGCAAAGTAATTTCAGTGCGCGTGAAACAATACAGTTCAGCATTGTGAAGTTACAGAGGAGACCTTCAAACCTTCAAACAATATTGCAAATAATAATCGAACCGGAATAGCGACCCTTATAAAGGGCAACCTCCCCTCGTACGGGAGCCCAGCTTCCGCGCTAAAAATGTTTCGGCGCACGCGCACTTGCGCCACTTCAATACAGCTATATGACCGAGGTCATAACATACATGGAGGTCATAACGGTTATGACAGCTCATTGTCATAAACGGACACTATCAGAGCCACTAAAAAAACTCAGCCTTACGTACCCTAATATAATACATAATTTTGCCCCACAGGTTAGAAACACGTACTTTTGCCTCGCGGGTTAGAAACACGTACCCCTAAGTAGGGATAGGTTTGTAGGAAAGGCTTCATTAAAGTGATAACCAGTAGAATGATAGCTCAGCGCGAACTATCTAACCGCTTGTGGCTGATACGACAGTTAACGGATATGAAAGAGCCTACCTGACGTTAGCTATAAAAGAATTTCGCGCCAGGTATAGCGACCCCCTCGTACGACACCTAACTAAATTCCATCCCCCGAATTAGCGACCCTTATGAAAGGCAACCTCCCCTCGCACAACACCTCACTAAAATCCTTTCCCGGGATTAGCTACCCTTATGAAGGGCAACCTCCCCGCATACGACACCTCTCTGAAATCCATCCCCCGGATTAGCGACCCTTATGAAGGGCAACCTCCCCTCGTACGACACCTCACTGAAATCCATCCCCCGGATTAGCGACCCTTATGAAGGGCAACCTCCTCTCGGACGACACCTCACTGAAACCCATCCCATGGATTAGCGACCCTTATGAAGGGCAACCTCCCCTCGGACGACACCTCACTGAAATCCATCCCCCGGATTAGCGACCCTAATGAAGGGCAACCTCCCCTCGGACGACACCTCCCTGAAATCCATCCCCCGGATTAGCGACCCTAATGAAGGGCAACCTCCCCTCGGACGACACCTCACTAAAATTCCTGCTCCAGAAGAGCGGTTCTCACGAAGCGCAGTTATCCCCTAATGGGCCAGCATTAGGCCTAGTAGAGTAACTATGATCTTTCTCAAAGTATTTTGTCCAAAACCTCCATGTAGTAATTTGATAAAGTAATGAGTAACGCATCTCGATACTGCATTGACAACAACGGCGACGCGAGCATCAAGGACTAGTATGAAAGGAATGGGCTTGCTGCACTGCTGTAAGTCTACTGCCAGAACAACAACCATATGAATGCAATAAGAACAACAACCATGCATATGCAATAAGAACAACAACCATGTAAATGCAATAAGAACAACAACTATGTAAATGCAATAAGAACAACAAATATGTAAATGCAATTAGAACAACCATGTAAATGCAATAAGAAAAACAACCATGTAAATGCAATTAGAACAACAACCATGTAAATGCAATAAGAACAACAACCATGTAAATACAATAAGCACAACAACCATGTAAATTCAATATGAACAACAACCATGTAAATACAATAATAACAACAACCATGTAAATACAATAAGAACAAACAACCATGCAAATACAATAAGAACAACAACCATGTAAATGCAATAAGAACAACAACCATGTAAATGCAATAAGAACAACAACCATGTAAATGGAATAAGAACAACAACCATGTAAATGCAATAAGAACAACAACCATGTAAATGCAATTAGAACAACAACCATGTAAATGCAATAAGAACAACAACCATGTAAATGCAATTAGAACAAAAACCATGTAAATGCAATAAGAACAACAACCATGTAATTACAATAAGAACAACAACCATGTAAATTCAATATGAACAACAACCATGTAAATACAATAATAACAACAACCATGTAAATACAATAAGAACAACAACCATGTAAATACAATAAGAACAACAACCATGTAAATGCAATAAGAACAACAACCATGTAAATGCAATAAGAACAATGCCCATGTAAATACAATAATAACAACAACCATGTAAATACAATAATAACAACAACCATGTAAATACAATAAGAACAACAACAATGTAAATACAATACGAACAACAACCATGTAAATTCAATATGAACAACAACCATGTAAATACAATAAGAACAACAACCATGAAAATACAATTAGAACAACAATTATGTAAATTCAAAATGAACAACAACCATGTAAATACAATAAGAACAAAAAAAACATGTAAATACAATAACTATTCAAAAATCTGTGTCTAGGAAAAAAAAAATTCGTCATTTTATTGGATCGCGCGTGCGACAGCATGACTGCGACTAATAGCGGTGGTGGATAAAAGAATTAAAAAAACATTACAAACATGGATTTTTAGTTATTTTTGTTGATATGAATTCCTCATCTGTATTACGAATTCTAATGAGATGTTCTTTACTTCCATTTTCAAGATTTCAATCGTATTAACAGCTAATTTAATTAGTCTGTGAAAGCTCATCGATAAAGAACACGAGCGGAATAGCAGTCGGCAGCACAACTCGCCCTCAAAATGTTGGCGCAAAAGGGGAAGTGAGGTTCCCATTCCATGAATGGAATATGGCAGCATTTATTAATTTATTGGTACACATCAGCATACCTTGTTTGCCTAGTATTAGTGTGGTCATTCTATAAAAGATCGGAATAGAGATACGGGTCGTCAATTTATACCTTCAAGATTCCATTTCGATTTTCCCGTGGAATGATTCGCTTCAGTAACGGTCAACGTTCGAATGATGTAGTATCCGGTCGAACTAATAGAAAACGAGAACAATTTTTTGTCTCAAAGAAAACTTATTCTTGAGGACAACTTCAATAAGCTGGTCGAGTCCTCCAATCTTGAAAGTTCTTGAAAGTTCTGCACATTCCTCACCTAGAAATATTTGATGGACAGCTTCTTAGATTGATTTTAATGACCACTTGTTCGGAAGTGTGATCATCTGCATCTCTCTATGAGTGTGCCAATTTTTCTAGCAGGATCAACATTGGAAATTGCGAGGTACCTATTTTTTGCATTTCAGATCATGGCCCTGATAAAACACGAACCGTGTTTTTCTTCCGGCAATAAAGTGCCAATAGATACCGGCTCCAGATATTCAGTGTCTGTGGAGGCCGGTACTGGGGAATATATTGCAATTTCATTCCTTTTACAATACCTGCTTGATATCCACGCAATAAAAAAAATATCCTGGCTAAGGGTTGTTGACCGTTTCTCGCCTTGCCCAGGCTGGGAGGACAGGCTCACAGCAGGGAACAGATGGCTGCAGAGGCATTTGTCATGACGTCACACATCCTGGACCAGCTGCTGATTTTTTTTACAAATTTGATTTTTTTTCATGCTTTTATAGCGGGTTGCAGCGTAGCTGCCACCTGATAGCCTTTTTTACCCCCGGTGTTTATGGGATAGCCTTTTTTTACCATTTAAGAGACCGGCCAGAATGTCTTACTCGGGGTGAGGTTGGCGCGAACCTACAACCTCCAGCTCCCAATGGGAGTCTATTGTGAGGAGAGGCCGTCACGGCGGAGTTAAACTGAGGCATTCTATACCATATTCTATACTATTGAGAGGTATCATAGACAACGGTTATTATTTAGTTAACTGAATGCTTAAAAGAAGACTTGACTTAGGTTTTAGTCTATGTTACTGAACAGAGAGAAGTAACCTGAACACGGGTTCTAATCTAGATTACTGAATACTGAGTGGTAACATAGACAAGTGTTTTTTATCTAGGTTGCTGAATACTGAGTAGTAACCTTGACAAAGGCTCTTATTTAGGTTACTGAATACTTAAGTGTTAGATCAACCAACGCGCTCCGCTTTGTGGGCAGTGTGTGCGGTTCTAATAGTATGCGCTCCGCTTTGTGGGCAGTGTGTGCGGTTCTAATAGTATGCGCTCCGCTTTGTGGGCAGTGTGTGTGGTCCTAATAGTATGCGCTCCGCCTTGTGGGCAGTGTGTGTTGTCCTAATAGTATGCGCTCCGCCTTGTGGGCAGTGTGTGCGGTCCAAATAGTATGCGCTCCGCCTTGTGGGCAGTGTGTGCGGTCCTAATAGTATGCGCTCCGCCTTGTGGGCAGTGTGTGCTGTCCTAATAGTATGCGCTCCGCCTTGTGGGCAGTGTGTGCGGTCCTAATAGTATGCACTCCGCCTTGTAGGCAGTGTGTGCTGTCCTGATAGTATGCGCTCCGCCTTGTGGGCAGTGTGTGTTGCCCTAATAGTATGCGCTCCGCCTTGTAGGCAGTGTGTGCTGTCCTAATAGTATGCGCTCCGCCTTGTAGGCAGTGTGTGTTGTCCTAATAGTATGCGCTCCGCCTTGTAGGCAGTGTGTGTTGTCCTAATAGTATGCGCTCCGCCCTGTAGGCAGTGTGTGTTGTTCCAATAGTATGCGCTCCGCCTTGTAGGCAGTGTGTGTTGTCCTAATAGTATGCGCTCCGCCTTGTAAGCAGTGTGTGTGGTCCTAATAATATGCGCTCCGCCTTGTATGCGCATGTATGCGCTCCGCCTCCGCCTTGTATGCGCTCCGCCTTGTAGGCAGTGTGTGTTGTCCTAATAGTATGCGCTCCGCCTTGTAGGCAGTGTGTGTTGTCCTAATAGTCTGCGCTTCGGTAACTTACTCACTCGCCTATTAAGCAGGAATTGACTTCTTCCATCTCCATTATCATTCGAATTGCTCTTCTTGATACGATGAAATTTTATTTCCAATGATCGCAAGACAGTTTGCTAAGCGTTATTAGACTATTGAGTTGTTATACGGATTCGATTTATCTGATTCTTGTGCTTGTCAAACTGGACACCAACGATGACCTGCCCTCAATCTGTGTTCAACCTCCTAACGCCTGAATCAGCCACTCATCGTGATACTGGCGAAGGTATCAAGATAACTGCCGAGGGTAGCATGATAAGTGGCGAGGTTATCATGATAACTGGCGAGGGTAGCATGATAAGTGGCGAGGGTATCATGCTAACTGGCGAGGGTATCATGATAACTGGCGAGTGTATCATGATAACTGGCGAAGGTATCATCATAACTGGCGAGGGTAGCATGACAACTGGTGAAGGTATCATGATAACTGGCGAGGGTATCATGATAACTGGCGAGGGTATCATGATAACTGGCGAGGATATCATGATAACTGGCGAGGTTAGCATGATACCTGACGAGGGTATCATGACAAGTGGCGAGGGTATCATGATAACTGGCGAGGGTATCATGATAGTTGGCGAGGGTAGCATGATAACTGGCGAGGGTAGCATGATAACTGACGAGGGTATCATGACAACTGGCGAGGGTATCATGATAACTGGCGAGGGTATCATGATAACTGGCGAGGGTATCATAACAACTGGTGAGGGTATCATGATAACTGGCGAGGGTATCATGATAACTGGCGAGGGTGTCATGACAACTGATGAGGGTATCATGATAATTGGCGAGGGTAGCATGATAACTGGCGAGGGTATTATGACAACTGGCGAGGGTATCATGATAACTAGCGAGGGTAGCATGATAAATGGTAAGGGTATCATGATAATTGGCGAGGGTATCATGATAACTGGCGAGGATATCATGAAAACTGGCGAGGGTATCATGATAACTGAATCTCAGCTCCTACCGCAATTATTAATCGTCAAGCGTTACAGGAGCTTCCTTACTACGCAATCCCGATTGATGTCATTAAATATTATGAAATATAAGGAAATGCAATTAAATTTCCAAATATTGCAGGTGCTTCGTAAATAACTCTTAAGGGACGGGATCGATTCCTTAATCTTTCAGGGAGAGTTCCCAAACAGAAGTAAAGCAGCAACAGACAACTGAATTATGTCAGTGCACTCACTGGTACCAAAGAGATAAAGCAGCAACAGACAACTGAATTATGTCAGTGCACTCACTGGTACCAAAGAGATAAAGCAGCAACAGACAACTGAATTATGTCAGTGCACTCACTGGTACCAAAGAGATAAAGCAGCAACAGACAACTGAATTAGGTCAGTGCACTCACTGGTACCAAAGAGATAAAGCAGCAACAGACAACTGAATTATGTCAGTGCACTCACTGGTAACAAAGAGATAAAGCAGCAACAGACAACTGAATTATGTCAGTGCACTCACTGGTAACAAAGAGATAAAGCAGCAACAGACAACTGAATTAGGTCAGTGCACTCACTGGTACCAAAGAGATAAAGCAGCAACAGACAACTGAATTAAGTCAGTGCACTCACTGGTACCAAAGAGATAAAGCAGCAACAGACAATTGAATTATGCCAGTGCACTCACTGGTACCAAAGAGATAAAGCAGCAACAGACAACTGAATTATGTCAGTGCACTCACTGGTACCAAAGAGATAAAGCAGACACAGACAACTGAATTAGGTCAGTGCACTCACTGGTACCAAAGAGATAAAGCAGCAACAGACAACTGACTTATGTCAGTGCACTCACTGGTGCCAAAGAGATAAAGCAGCAACAGACAACTGAATTATGTCAGTGCACTCACTGGTACCAAAGAGATAAAGCAGCAATAGACAACTGAATTAGGTCAGTGCACTCACTGGTACCAAAGAGATAAAGCAGCAACAGACAACTGAATTAGGTCAGTGCACTCACTGGTACCAAAGAGATAAAGCAGCAACAGTCAACTGAATTATGTCACTGCACTCACTGGTACCTAAGAGATAAAGCAGCAACAGACAACTGAATTATGTCAGTGCACTCACTGGCACCAAAGAGATAAAGCAGCCACAGACAACTGAATTATGTCAGTGCACTCACTGGCACCTAAGAGATAAAGCAGCAACAGACAACTGAATTATGTCAGTGCACTCACTGGTACCAAAGAGATAAAGCAGCAACAGACAAATGAATTATGTCAGTGCACTCACTGGCAACAAAGAGATAAAGCAGCAGCAGACAACTGAATTATGTCAGTGCACCCACTGGTACCAAAGAGAATTCTTGAAGGAATCTTCATTAGCTCCTATTCTCTTCAATACTTCAGACACCAACGAAAGTGGTCTTAACGACGTCTCTTAGCCCTAAACCTTAGCTGTATTTCGTGCCGACAGGATCTTACCAGTCTTATAAACAGACAGGATCTTATCAGTCTCTTAGGCCGACAGGATCTTACCAGTATTTTAAGCCGATAATATCTTATCGGTATTTCATGCCGACAGGATCTTATCGGTATTATAAGCCGGCAGGATCTTATCAGTCTTTTAGGCCGACAGGATCTTATCAGTATTTTAGGCTGACAGAATCTTATCAGTATTTTATGCCGACAGAGCTTGACAAGAAATTATTTCTGAGACTGCACTTGTTCGTGCTTTAATCCATACAGTGGAAGACAGCGAGTCCGCGTGTGTCTGTCTACCTGTCGTATGTCCATCCTCTGTCTGATGTCTCTGTCTGTCTGTCCTCTGTCTGTTGTATGTCCGTCTGTCGTCTGTTCGCAGTCTACCTGACGTCTGTCAGTCGTTTGTCTGTCCTCTGTCTGACGTATGCCCGTATGTCGTCTGTTCGCAGTCTACCTGACGCCTGTCTGTCGTCTCTCTGTCTTCTGTCTGACGTATGTCCGTCTGTCGTCTGTTCGCAGCCTACCTGACGTCTGTCAGTCGTCTAGCACACTCTTCACTAATACAGATACAAACACTAGGCCTATACTCCAGGAAGGGAGGCGGCCGACGGCAAGGCGTACCTAACACTCCTATCATACACTTACATACATTACCTAACACTCCTCTCATACACCCACATACATTAACTAACATTCCTCTCATACACTCACATACATTACATAACACTTGTCTCATACACTCACATACATTACCTAACATTCCTCTCATACACTCACATACACTACCTAACACTCTTCTCATACACTCACATACATTATTTAGCCCTTTGGTGCTAACAGGTCCGGCCGAAACATCCCGCAATACACTCTGGGTCAGGAGTGCGATCTGTGGGCATTGTCAGCAGCAAGGCCCAACAGTGTGACTTGCTTACTCTTGCAGCGTCATAGTAAGCGGGTCCTTCCCTACCCACGACTATCCCGTTTCTCACGAGACGCCAAGGGCAGAAAACACATCAGGGCAGCACCAAAACTCATCCATCCACAATCATTCTCCACTCACGCTTATCCGTTGCGCGCACTCTTGCTACCGCTACACTTATGTATTTCCTTTCTCACGTTTACCTCACACCATCTATCCACCCAAACTTAGGTCGACCTCTAGGCCTACTTCCACTCACCTCCGCCATCGTCACCCTTCTCAGCGATCTCCTCTTACCATCCATCCTCACCATAAGCTTAAACCATCTCGGAACACGGGAATCTACTCTGTTCTTTAACTTCTTTATCTTCCTTGTTGTAACTCGAACAACGTTGCTATTGATCCTGGCTTAGGGTGTCACGTAGGACATGCCTCTCAAATATTTCATCACGAAAATTTCGCACCGTCTTTCTTCTGCTCAAGCCCCTAAGTCTCAGTTCATTAAGGCAATACTGGGACAACTGCTTCCTCATACCATGACTATATTCAGCAACTAGGCCGGTGCCCTCTCTTTGCGTTGGTACCATGACTATGTTGAGCAACTAGACCGATGCCCTCTCTTTGCGTTGGTACCATGACTATATTCAGCAACTAGGTCGTTGCCCTCTCTTTGCGTTGGTACCATAACTATATTCAGCAACTAGGCCGGTGCCCTCTCTTTGCGTTGGTACCATGACTATATTCAGCAACTAGGTCGGTGCCCTCTCTTTGCGTTGGTTATGACTATATTCAGCAACTAGGCCGGTGCCCTCTCTTTGCGTTGGTACCACGACTATATTAGCAACTAGGCCGGTGCCTTCTGTTTGCGTTGGCACTATGACTATATTCAACAACTAGACCGGTGTCTCCAGAATAGTAGAAAATGTTTAGTCACACTTTATCACTTGCTGCGTCACCATTCGAAAGCAATGGACGACGAGGGTATTCTGATGATTTTTCAAAATAACATTTTAGTTCAACATATAATAAACATATCACATATACGAAAAAAAGCCCAAAGGTGAGCGGCTTCTTCACACATCTCAAATTTTTACCGACAGCGATTGCTATACTGAAGGAACAAAGGCTTATGATTTTGTTTTGCAGGAGATGAGAAGCACGATCGGACAGACGACAAGAGTATGTGCACTTCTACCGCCTGCAAAATGACGGGTGTTAAGTCGTTTTACAGCCCCAGATCTTTAGTTAAACCTTTCATATTATTAAAAGAGACGTTTTTCCTGTCGGTCTGTTCCTCTGTCATGCTCTTCCAGTAGAAAGGTAGGCCACAAATAGAGTGCGGGTTCAGAAAGGGAGAAATAATAGAGGTGAGCTCGTCATTTAAGTCTATCGAAGCAACAGGCAGCTATCGTAGTAACATGCAGCTATCGTAGCAACAGGCAGCTATCGTAGCAACAGGCAGCTATCGTAGTAGCAGGCAGCTATCGTAGCAACAGGCAGCTGTGCCTCTCCTGAGACTTCCGGCAATAAGTTTTCGAAAGCAACCATGATTCGCCGGATCACAATCACTGGTAGAGGCTCTAGTAGAGCAGATTCATGTCAACTTCAACGGGAAGATGTAAATAATGAAGGAAGATGAGACTTGTTTCTGTTTACTCCAGATGCACAGGCTCTTTAAGGAAGGCAGAAGGCATTAATGGGAAGAAGCCGACATGGACTGAAAGCAAGAGAGAAATTATGATATTTTTATTTAGTCTATCTGACTATCACGCTTTGTATCTTTTATTGTGATTATACCAATATTCAGAGACGTTCAACATTTTGATGGCATGTTTAGGTTGTTACTCCTTGCTTTCGACTAGATTTATGAGCCGATAGATACCATGACAATTGCAGTACAAACTATTACGCTTTGCAGAAAACTGTAACTTACTCAACTCCATCAAAGGCGCCTCGAAGGCCCTTCAGAGGTACCTCAAGGACCCCTCAAAGGAGCTCAAATGTTCTCAAATGTCCCAACGGTCTGCAAAGGCCTCTTAAAGACCCGTCAGAGGCACATCAAAGGCTCTTTATAGGCCCTCAAAAGTCCTCAAAAGCCCCTCAAAAGTACTCAATGGCCTCTCAAAGGGCTCTCAAAGGCCCCTCAAAGGTCCCCATAGCCCCCAAAGGTAGCTCCCTCAAGTCCATCAACGATACCTCAATGGTCTTCCAAGGCAACTCAAAGTCCATCGAAGGCCCCTCAAAGGAACATCAAAAGCCCTTTATTGTCCCTCAAAAGTCCTCGAAGGCAACTCAAAGGCCTCTCAAAGGGCTTTCAAAGGCTCTACAAAGGTCCCCAAAGACCCCGAAGGTAGCTCCCACAAGTCCGTCAAAGGCACCTCAGAGGTCTTCCAAGGCAATTCGAAGGCCTCATTGTAGTCCAGTCGCAGGTGCCACATAATGGCTCAATTGAAGTCAAAGGAAGTCCCATGAGCGCCTCTTCCCTTGCCAGAGGTAGAGTAAGAAGGGACCATTGAGTCAGGGACTATAATTGGTCCATTTGTTGTGAGGGCACAGTTACAGTTCAGGGCTTCAATGCTGCTCTCCTGGTGCGAGGTGAAAGGTTAAAGGTTGTGAGGGCTCAGTTACAGTTCAGGGCTTCAATGCTGCTCTCCTGGTGCGAGGTGAAAGGTTAAAGGTTGTGAGGGCTCAGTTCCAGTTCAGGGCTTCAATGCTGCTCTCCTGGTGCGAGGTGAAAGGTTAAAGGTTGCGATGGCTCAGTTCCAGTTCAGGGCTTCAATGCTGCTCTCCTGGTGCGAGGTGAAAGGTTAAAGGTTGTAAGGGGTCAGTTACAGTTCAGGGCTTCAATGCTGCTCTCCTGGTGCGAGGTGAAAGGTTAAAGGTTGCGAGGGCTCAGTTCCAGTTCAGGGCTTCAATGCTGCTCTCCTGGTGCGAGGTGAAAGGTTAAAAGTTGCGATGGCTCAGTTCCAGTTCAGGGCTTCAATGCTGCTCTCCTGGTACGAGGTGAAAGGTTAAAGGTTGTAAGGGGTCAGTTCCAGTTCAGGGCTTCAATGCTGCTCTCCTGGTACGAGGTGAAAGGTTAACGGTTGTGAGGGGTCAGTTCCAGTTCAGGGCTTCAATGCTGCTCTCCTGGTACGAGGTAAAAGGTTAAAGGTTGTAAGGGGTCAGTTCCAGTTCAGGGCTTCAATGCTGCTCTCCTGGTACGAGGTGAAAGGTTAACGGTTGTGAGGGGTCAGTTCCAGTTCAGGGC
>SDVV010025922.1:0-12341 GCA_016164225.1 Gammarus roeselii | reverse complement strand
CCGTTAGCCTCTGTGTGTCGAGCGACGTCGTTGCGCCGTTAGCCTCTGTGTGTCGAGCGACGTCGTTGCGCCGTTAGCCTCTGTGTGTCGAGCGACGTCGTTGCGCCGTTAGCCTCTGTGTGTCGAGCGACGTCGTTGCGCCGTTAGCCTCTACATCTTGTGTACTTGCAGTACAAAAATTGAATCGTTTTATGCTCAATTGGTATCTTAGGAACAAACCAACATTTTTCCACGGTTAATTGACGACTGGTACTAATATACTTGCATCAACAGAGCCAGTAAATGAGTTGAATAAGTAGTTTTCTATTTACATTATATGTATTAATTAAACCGTTAACGAATTATCTGTCAGCTACACAAACAGTTGCATACTCACATCAAATAGGCAATACATTAATGTTAGGAACACAATAAAATGTATGCACAGAATGTACGAAATGATTGAATTGTATCCGGCACACGTCATCGTTGATGAAGGATCCATTGATCTGAGTGAGGGCTTCTATGAGGGCTGAGTGAGGGCTGATTGAGGGCTGCTATGAGGGCTGTTATGAGTGAGGGCTGTTATGAGTGAGGGCTGCTATGAGTGAGGGCTGCTATGAGGGCTGAGTGAGGGCTGCTATGAGTGAGGGCTGCTATGAAGGCTGAGTGAGGGCTGCTATGAGTGAGGGCTGCTATGAGTGAGGGCTGCTATGAGGGCTGAGTGAGGGCTGCTATGAGGGCTGAGTGAGGGCTGCTATTAGGGCTGAGTGAGGGCTGCTATGAGGGCTGAGTGAGGGCTGCTATGAGGGCTGAGTGAGGGCTGCTATGAGGGCTGAGTGAGGGCTGCTATGAGGGCTGAGTGAGGGCTGCTATGAGGGCTGAGTGAATGCTGCTATATCGAGTACCGCTACTGAGTGAGGGCTGCTATATCGAGTACCACAATATTGCTCGCAATGAGCCGTATTGTTTCTGGTTGCATGAAATAAGCCTAAATGGGATGATAAAAGCTATAGTTGAGACGATAAACATTTACTGAATTTAGAGTAGAATTGATCTCGACCGCACGTAGATACGGGGAGCAATCTTGTTCCTGCAATCCATATTATCAAAATAGACTAGTTGTGGGACCTTGTAATCCACTAAGGTTACAGCCTAATGAGTGTCTTTGGAGACCCTGTAAGCCAGTAAGGTTAACGTACCTGCGTTGTCTTCCAAGTCTAATGAGTGTCTTTGGAGACCCTGTAAGCCACTAAGGTTAACGTACCTGCGTTGTCTTCCAAGCCTAATGAGTGTCTTTGGAGAAAGCGGTGGGATGTTCCAGGCCCGGAGTGTCTTTTGCCGGAACTGGAACATTCCACCTGCCTCACTATAGAGACACACACTGCAGTCGTACACGCTAGCCGCTCGGCCACTGTGACCTACCAACTGCACAGTGGCGGAGCAAATAAAAGGTGATTACAAAAACGAAGTAAATGAGTGTGAAAAGTGGTGTATTTGGTTGGAGTGCAAAACACTTGGAACAGAACAGCCCGTGATATATTTTGAGAGATACTCCGTTGGATCAATCTACTGTTTCTTTTTGATACCACCGTTTCTATTGATTACTATTTCATTCAATCAATCAATCAACAGTTTTCTTGTTGACGCCGCAGTTCCTCGTAAGGTCTACTTTTTTCGCACAATTACAAGCTCGGTCTTGTTGTTGACGCCATCGTTAGCATGCCCTTACCTGCCCGCTACCATAATGTCTGTATCGTTCTCGCCTTCACCTAAATACATTAGACGATTATTTCAATCAATAGTAACTGTCAGTAGTTGCCAGTATGTCTATCCATTTGTTCTGCGTCATGCAAACGGACGAGCGCACTGTCTTTGACAAGATTGGTCACTCGTTCTTGGCAGGTTGAGAAACGAATAACTGAGACGGATCAAAACGCCTACGATACTGTTGTTCTGGATCTGACCTTTGGTGTGTCAGTTGCTAAGACAGCCTGAGGTAGACAAGCTGAAAACCTGCTCAGGATGTCCTTAACAGTAATAAGAAGTTAATACTGTAACGTATATACTTGAATAAGCAACATGAAATCATTTTGAAGACTAAGTGATACATGGCAGATAAAAAAGGACTTTTGTTTCAAGTAAAAGGCGTCAGAAGAGTACTCATAAAGTAAATTAGGCAAGTTTGTTTACACCCATGCGCTGTAAGCACCAGCTGGCTATATATCAATTAAGGTAATCCCCTTGCGCTATCAGCACCAGCTGGCTGGCTATCATTTCAGCGGAGCCATTTGAATTACAAATGTACGGAAGTAACAAACAATTGTCAGTCTTTAGCGAAGATTCCTACAATATTTTCCCCAACCAAATTCAAATTGTTAAAGATATTTCTTATATATTTTTTCAATTCGCCTCTTCAGAATTTTTTAAAACTCTAACTGTTAACGACTTTCCCTGCCTTCTTTGAAATAGCGAATGAAAATTAGTTAACGGTTGAAGATTCCCAAACACATTTAAAACTATTATTTCGCAATACATTCTAACTTAGTTAAAAGCCGATCTGTTTAATTCATTGCATTGCTGAGTACAGATGCAAATTTCGTGATAAAAGAAATACAAAGTTTTTCTACGATAAACCATTAACGTGTTTCATTTTGCCTCTGTGAGGCTGCATTTCTGCTGCAGAGGCTGCCATTAAACCTCATGTTGAAATACAAAACTCTTCATCAAAGTCAGCCTACACGATACCTCTCAAGTTAGTTAAGGCAAGGCTGAGTTTCCCCTCATAATAACAAAAGTTTCTAGCAGCCCAGCATGTTTATTACTAAACTAAAGTTCCCTTTTGAGCCTCTTCAGCGGGGCATATGAGACTTGAGAGCATTTTTAGGCACGATATGCCAATGAACTTCATGTTAACTCTAGAAAGTGTGTATAGGGGAGTAGATGGTCACGGAATGATGATATTTGTGCTGAACCAAGCAGTTGGATACCACAGAGGTAGGGATTCTCCTTGTCTTTTTATATTTAATGCTATAAGAAAACGTTCGGCCACGTAAGCCGTTGATATTTGTTTGATGAATAAATTGTGAGGGTGCCCTGATCCCTATTGTGATATTGATTGTGTTTTATCGCTGAGTCACTTTTTTGGGTATTACAGTAAGTCGGCTCTGACATGTGCAAATACCATCCGTTGGCCTTTGTTGCCACCTGCTATGGCTAAAATGTTTCCGCTGATTACCTTAGTGATGAGGTGTTTTAGAGCTTAGCCAAACTGTTTATAATAGTGTTGATATTAATTTCAATGATCAAATGATATGTTTACCGGCATCAGAAGCTGGTATAATGAAAGAAACTAAATTCTCCCCCACTGAAATTCTGTTGTTTTTGTCCTACAATTGTTGTCCTTTCTGACCGTTTTTTCCCCGTTTTAGAGCCATTTGGGTGGGCATTTTAAAACCATTCAGACGTTTGATGTTTTCTGAGAGATGATTGCTATTTTTTTTGTTCCAAGTTACTTCAGATTTAATGCGGTATCGCACGGTTAAGCTTGGCAAGCCTGTCTTGGCAAATCATTGTTATCATAATTAAGTACGGCAAGCCCTTCTTGGTGTATCATAACTCTCATGATTAAGTTCGGCAAGCCCTTCTTGGTATATCATAGCACTCATGATTATGATCGGCAATCCCTTCTTGGTATATCATAGCACTCATGATTAGGTTCGGCAAACCCTTCTTGGTATATCATAGAACTCATGATTATGATCGGCAAGCCCTTCTTGGTATGTCATAGCACTCATGATTAGGTTCGGCAAACCCTTCTTGGTATATCATAGAACTCATGATTATGATCGGCAAGCCCTTCTTGGTATATCATAACTCTCATGATTAAGTTCAGCAAGCTCTTCTTGGTATATCATAGCACTCATGATTATGATCGGCAAGCCCTTCTTGGTACATCATAACTCTCATGATTAAGTTCGGTAAGTTCTTCTTGGTATATCACAACTCTCATGATTAAGTTTGGCAAGCCCTTCTTGGTATATCATAGCACTCATGATTAGGTTCGGCAAGCCCTTCTTGATATATCATAGCACTCATGATTATGATCAGCCAGCCCTTCTTGGTATATCATAGCACTCATGATTATGATCAGCCAGCCCTTCTTGGTATATCATAACTCTCATGATTAAGTTCGGCAAGCCCTTCTTGGTATATCATAGCACTCATGATTATGTTCGGCAAGCTCTTCTTGGTATTTCGTACCTCTCATGATCAAGTTCGGCAAGCCCTTCTTGGTATATTATAGCTCTTATGCAGTTCCAATACCTTTGTCATGCTCGGTGTTGAATCCGTTCCATTTGGTTGAAATCCCTTCTCATGTGACGAAATCAGAATGGGATCGTGAATTTGCCCTGTTGCCCTATGATCGAAGTAAACCTAATAGTGGTATGAAGTCCTTCGACTAGTAGAACTCAAACTCGATAGACTCGACATGTCCATTTGAGATCCTTGGTAACCAACATGCTACGAAGTCGTCACTGGTTCCCTTCAGTCTTCTCCTTCGCTTGCCTGCTGCATGCTGAAAGTCAGTTCTGGGGCCGTGAGATGTGACTGGAGCCTGGAGGTTCTAGGTAAGAACCAACAACGAATTGGGTAAATTCGGTGGCTGGTTCCAATGTGCATAACAGGGTATTCTGCTGCAGTTAAGTTCTTTTACTGTTTAGCTGCCCAAAATCACTAGTTTGTTGAGGCCACATTGAATAGCTGTTATGGTCACTTTCGTTTTGGCTAAACAATTAGTCTCACTTAATAGAACAACTCGTGCGCTGGGCTACGTTACAATCATTTTCCTATCCATGCGTCAATAGAACAAGATACTGAGATTAATCGATCGCGGCTGGCCTAAACTACATACCATAATGGGGTAGTAAAAAGTATCACGTCGCCAAATGCTGTGTTGGCAATCTTATCTTTGCTGATGATATGGTGTTGGGTATACTTCAGTTACCACACCACTACAAATATCTTATTGATGCGTCATCCCAATATATTGTGCATGTCATTAGGAAAACATTTGAAGGCTAACATGGGCTACTGAGTGCAAGGGTAGGTAGGAGACTTACAAGTGTTTTCAAGTCTAGGAAGACAACAACAGGCCTATTGACCCAAACTAGGTTGTCTTTGATAGCAAGAGGATTAGTTCTGAGGTAGAACGTCTAAGAGGCATATTGGCCCAAACTAGGATGCCTTTTGATAGCAAGAGGATTAGTTCTGAAGTAGAACGTTTAAGCGAGCTCCGTGTGGCATTTCTGTATTTTTATAACAACAAGAAAGGGAACGGCTTAGCTATTTATCAGCGATTTATGTAGAATTTATCAAGCCACGACTTGAACGCTTCTATTGTATTGCCATTTACAACCTCTGCTGAAAGTTTGTTCCATTCTTCGACAACTCTATACGTGAAGAAATCACGCGTTATGTCAAGTGAGAAACGTTCTCCAACGATTTTGTATCCATTGTTCCTAGTCACTCCGTTTGTATCTAGAGTGAAAAGGCTCGCTCGATCGACGTTTTCCTTACCCTTCATAATCTTCCACACTTCGATCATGTCGCGTCTGACTCGATATTTCTGTAGCGAATAAAGATTGAGTTCACGTAGCCTGCCATCGTACAATTTATTCCACAGCGAGGGGATGAGTTTGATAGCTTACGTTGAACCTTCTCAAGTTTACTAACTCTAACGTCTTTCCTAAGGAATGGAGACCAGAATTGAACGGCATACTCGAGATGCTGTCTAACAGATGCATTCAATAACTGGAGCATACTGTGTTGGTTTTTGTACGAGATAGTGCGGGATATCATACCTAGCATTTTGTTGCCTTTCTTGGCAGCATCGTTACATTGCTTGCTGCTTTTTAAGTCGTAACTAATGATGACACCTAAATCTCTCTCTTTGGTGACGGGAATGAGTTTTTTTCCTGTCATTGAATATTCGTGCTTGAGGTTATGAGGATCTATGTGCATCACTTTGCATTTGTCTACATTAAATTTCATTTGCCACTTTTCCGACCAATCAACAATTTGTTCAAGTCTAGTTGGATCTGCTGACCTTCTAGTTCAGTTTACATTTTTCCTCCTATCTTAGTATCGTCTGCGAACATGCTTATGTTCAATAATATGTTACTATCGAGATCGTTAACGAATATTATTAAGTGAACTGGCTAAAACATGGATCCTTGAGGCACGCCGCTTGTAACATTACCCCAGCAGGAGGAAGCTCCGTTAAGAACAACTCGCTGCCGTCTGTCCGTAAGCCAGCATTTTATCCAGTTGTTAAGCTCGCCTCGAATACCGATGCTGTGCAATTTACTAATTAGACGCTTGTGGGGCACTTTATCAAAGGCCTTTTGAAAGTCAAGGTAAATGATGTCGATTGGGGATTTTGTGTCGTGGATTTGGATTATATATCTGAAAAAGAGTAGCAGATTTGTAAGACAGGAACGGTTGTGTCTAAAGCTATGCTGGGAGTCGCCAATCAATTTGTTTGATTCTAAGAATTCTGTAATTTTATCCGTTATCAAACTTTCCATCAACTTGCCAATGACTGAGGTGAGACTAATTGGACGGTAGTTGCCGGGATACTTTTTGGTCCCCTAATTTAAAAATTGGGGTATCATTTGCCTCGTTCCGTTTAGAGTGGCAGATGCCATTTGTGAGAGATTGGTTGAAAATGTTTGATAAATGTTCGGCGATTTCGTTTCTAGTCAAGTGGCTGAAGAATCACGGGACAGAATATTTGTTGAGTATGGTACAATCACGACTTTATGATGATGATGCTCCTCAATTTGTTGGTCGGAACAAGCTGTCGTTACCTTAATGACAAAGCAGTGAACGTGGACGGCCGTGCTGAAACAGGGATAAATGAAACCGACGTACCTGTTTCCTTTCATCCCCTCTTTCGTCTATGCCAGCGTCAGCCCGTCTGTGCTGGCTTTAATCTGTCAGTCATCGCAAGGAGTTTACTTCTCATCTGTTCAGTGAATTGTTTGCTTTTCACGTGTTGAGCGACGGTCGATATTTGTGGCTAAATGCACACCAACGTACGAAAGTCGAAACAAGAGAGCTTGACCCCCAACAAGCCTTGATTCTTTAGGCAGCCATCCATATGAGATAAAGAGAAGTTAGTAACCTCCACCAATCTGGTAGCCTAATTTAAATGGTTCATCTCTCAGCTTACGATTTGAGTAACCTTGAAAGTGCCGATTATTTGGAATTTAAACGCGCTAATTTGCTAAATCGTAGCACCTATCTGGAGTTAACCTGACGTTGTATAGTGACAGGACTGGCTACCCTGATCTTGCAAAATTAAGTACTGGATATGTAATCGGCTGCTGTATATTTGGATAAGTAGTCGGCTGGATATGCGTCGGCTGCTGTATCTTTGGATATGCGTCGGCTGCTGTATCTTTGGATATGTAGTCGGCTGGATATGCGTCGGCTGCTGTATATTTGGATAGGTAGTTGGTTGGATATGCGTCGACTGCTGTATCTTTGGATATGCGTTGGCTGCTGTATCTTTGGATATGTAGTCGGCTGTATATGTCGGCTGGATATGTCGGCTGGATATGTAGTCGGCTGCTGTATCTTCCGGTCGTATAATTTCCGACGACATGTCAACCCATACTTTAGCTGGTGCAGCACTGACGTTACAATGCCAGTATTCCGTTATAGCTCCCAAGCTGATGCAGTTGTGTTATCGTTGCTGCGAATGTGCTCCATCGTTGCAGTAATCAGTCTCGCCACCTGATGCAGTTGGGTTATCGTTGCTGCGAAGATGCGCTGTCATTGCGGTGCTAGGGCGCACCAGCTGCTGCGGGCCTTTCCAACTTGGCAAATAATTTAGCAGTGATGCGAATTTCAGTTCAAACTTTGGCAGTTGCTTTGTTAACTTTGGAAGAAAAAGCGCGCTCGTTGAGGTTTGTGTTCAAACTTGGGGACTGCAACCTTGGGGCTGGTGTACCGGCTTGGCTTGGGGACTGCGGCCTTGAGGCTGGTGTACCGGCTTGGCTTGGGGACTGCGGCCTTGGGGCTGGTGTACCGGCTTGGCTTAGGGACTGCGGCCTTGGGGCTGGTGTACCGGCTTGGCTTAGTAGGATGAAGTCACCTACACGCGTGCATGGTGCGGGGAAGCAACGCAAGTAAGAGGATGCGAAGGTCTGACATCCAATTGCATGCATGCATCGAGATGCTATGTGCTTGTTCCAATTGCAGAACCCAACTATTATACCACATGTATACATGTTTGAAAAATTAAGTCCACTGAATAACGAGAATTCCTGATAGAATACATCAATTGAGTGCTTTTTAATCGGATCAACGTCCATAGCCTACGTAGTGATAAAGCGATATTAACTCTTTGGTCGCCTGTTGGTAAACTATTTTGGACCACCTTTGGAGGAAAGACCTTATGGTGGTATGTGATTGAGTTTCTGTCAAACTCATCAAAGAAACGCTCTGTTTACAGTATAAACATAGTGAAGTTATACAAGGGGCTAACCCTATACCCCAACGGTGTTGGAGTAGCACTGTCCAATTTGCTAGACAAAATTAATAAATAATCGCATCGTTAATATTAGCACCCCCAAATGCATAGCATCGTGTGGCATGACGATGATATCCTCGACACTAGCTGCAGTTAATATATGCGTCGTTAATGTGCAGTGGAATTTTGAAGAGCTTTATTCCATACAAGGAAAAGAACCTACCTGGTATATTATCAACATATCAACAACGTTTTTTAACTATATAACTAAATTCATACCGAATAAAGACTAGGTTACAAAACCTGCGAAAAATTTAAATGGAAATATAATGTGCCTCTATATGTTATAATATTTAATTAACGGTTGTTAAAATAAGGTTAAAGGTGCGAAGTTTCAAATGATTACACTGGTTATTTTATAATATTATTTTGAATTAAGGACAAAGTAACAGGATAACAGGTTATCTCTCAATCGAGCATGATCAATGATTGTGATATAAATAGACACAACGGAACAAAAGTGTATTCTGTGTATAATCAACTTTATCAGTAAAAAGGAGAAAAGAAAAGCGTACAGCAAAGGTGAAGTGTAAATGAAGAGCAAAAAAGAGCGCAGCGAAGAGCAAATAAAAACGGAGCGTAAGTGACAGCAAAAAAGACCGCAGCGAAGAGCAAATAAAAACGGAGCGTAAGTGACAGCAAAAAAGAGCGCAGCGAAGAGCAAATAAAAACGGAGCGTAAGTGACAGCAAAAAAGAGCGCAGCGAAGAGCAAATAAAAACGGAGCGTAAGTGACAGCAAAAAAGAGCGCAGCGAAGAGCAAATAAAAACGGAGCGTAAGTGACAGCAAAAAAGAGCGCAGCGAAGAGCAAATAAAAACGGAGCGTAAGTGACAGCAAAAAAGAGCGCAGCGAAGAGCAAATAAAAACGGAGCGTAAGTGACAGCAAAAAAGAGCGCAGCGAAGAGCAAATAAAAACGGAGCGTAAGTGACAGCAAAAAAGAGCGCAGCGAAGAGCAAATAAAAACGGAGCGTAAGTGACAGCAAAAAAGAGCGCAGCGAAGAGCAAATAAAAACGGAGCGTAAGTGACAGCAAAAAAGAGCGCAGCGAAGAGCAAATAAAAACGGAGCGTAAGTGACAGCAAAAAAGAGCGCAGCGAAGAGCAAATAAAAACGGAGCGTAAGTGACAGCAAAAAAGAGCGCAGCGAAGAGCAAATAAAAACGGAGCGTAAGTGACAGCAAAAATGGAAGCGCAGCGACCCACCCTGTAGGAGATACTAAACACGGGACATAAATACCGAGTATCACACAGTTAATAACAACCTATGGAACACATCTAAACGCTGAAGGAAATGTTACACAGTTAATATGAAAGCACAATATCAGACAAGTATCACAAAGAGTGTTCGATCGCTGTTCTAATCAGGCTTACCTCCACCCGAGCTGCTCTGTTATCAAATGCGGGGTTCCATACAATTTACCCCTGCATTCTTAAAATAATATGGGAGGGCCTTGTTTATGTATATGAAATGATCCTCCAATAGGAGAGCCAATCTACTGTTCGGTCTATCTGAGGGGGAGGGTTCTTCTAGAATCTTGACTTTCATTGGCAAAGACACCAATTTAAGACGTTAACAAATTGTATTGGTTCCTCCCATCTGTCAGTTATTTTTAGGGTTACCCTGAGCTTAACACTTCCCCCCTCTACGCTATTGGAGCTTAACACTTCCCCCCTCTACGCTATTGGAGCTTAACACTTCCCCCCTCTACGCTATTGGAGCTTAACACTTCCCCCCTCTACGCTATTGGAGCTTAACACTTCCCCCCTCTACGCTATTGGAGCTTAACACTTCCCCCCTCTACGCTATTGGATCCCGTCTACATACGCTGAATCGTCGATTTTAACAGGATGCCCCAAATGGCTCTACATTTGTCAACGTCTCCTGGTCATGTTATGCCATATGATGACCAACTGCTTTTTCAAAACACACTTTGGAGGGGAATCGAAAATATGCAATGCAAGGGATTTCATCGGGTAACTTAAGATTGGGTTAACAGGCCTAAGGCCTACACTGTTTCTCGGGCAGACACAAATTCAAGCTTTATTGTAATGTTTGGGTAGACATTGTGCCAAATATGTGCTAGCGGAGGCTGATCATAACATATAAACTTGTTAACAATGTTTTATTTCGTTTCTGTGCTGTTGTTGCATGTCAACCGTCCACCATCTGCGATCATGTCCGGTAGGTGCTTTTCATTTTATTGAAGTAAAAGTGGGGGCTTTTCCTTTTATTGAATTAGAAGTAGGTGCTTTTAATTTTATTGAATGAAGTTCGTCAAAACTTTGCGCACATAAACAGCTTACGTGTTACAAACATCATGAGAATATCTTCGTAGTAGGCATGAGTCATCCTGGCAGAGGTAGGTCTGAGTCAGCCTGTCAGAGGTAGGCTTGAGTCAGCCTGGCAAAGGTAGGCTTGAGTCAGCCTGGCAGAGGTAGGCTTGAGTTAGCCTGGCAGAGGTAGGCTTGAGTCAGCCTGGCAGAGGTAGGCTTGAGTCAGCCTGGCAGAGGTAGGCTTGAGTTAGCCTGGCAGAGGTAGGCTTGAGTCACCCGATCGCAGCACTGCCCTTGTCTCTGCTGTTGCCACGTCAACTTACAAAAATAGGTCGACAATTTTCTCCCAGTTGAGCTTTGGTGTGTCTGCCCGAAGCAATTCTAGAGCGGCCCAGTACCAGGTAACTCGGGTTGGAGCAATTTCTTCTTGCCTCCCATTAGCGTCCGTCCATTTTCTGCTCTCTCTAACTTATTATTAAAAAGAAAAGTTGCCCGGCACTCATCTGCAATGGTCCAACCCATCCAGCTCCGAACCTTTTTCTCGACCCTCTCTCTGACCTGGCCCTTGTCAGAACCCTTGACGAGTCGCCGCAGAAGCGTCAGTTCCTGCAGGACGGTTTGCTGTTACAGCAAGTGCCTGGACAAATGTAAGTAGGAAAGTGGGCGGACAGAGCCTCGCCTCCCAGGGGAATGCCTTGGAGATCTGCGCCAATTAGGCCACTTTCATATCTGGCGGCAGCAGGAGTGGCTCTTAAAACTTGCGGTGAGGGTTTGTATTGGGTAATGTTGGCATGCAGGAGTTTGTTGGTGTGTTATGTGAAGGATGTTGTTATTCTTTGCCTAAATTAGTATACAAATGGATAGTCAGTGTGAAAGTACATGAGATGTGGATTATTTTTTGAGAAGAAATATTACAAAAAAGAAGACGACGAAACCGATCAAGATTAGTTTATTTCCTTCATGGTAGTCTGTTGGTTAATAGATGAAAGTTTCATAATCAAAATGAACTGCCAAATTGTTATGCCAAAAAGTCATGAAAGATCTGAAAGTGAGCAAGGTAAGTCATCTGGTGACATTCAATGAAGTTTGAGACTACGAGCTGTAGCAAGTCATCTGGTGACATTCAATGAGGTAGTTTGAGACTACGAGCTGTAGCAAGTCATCTGGTGACATTCAATGAGGTAGTTTGAGACTACGAGCTGTAGCAAGTCATCTGGTGACATTCAATGAGGAAGTTAGAGACTACGAGCTGTAGCAAGTCATCTGGTGACATTCAATGAGGTAGTTTGAGACTACGAGCTGTAGCAAGTCATCTGGTGACATTCAATGAGGAAGTTAGAGACTACGAGCTGTAGCAAGTCATCTGGTGACATTCAATGAGGTAGTTTGAGACTACGAGCTGTAGCAAGTCATCTGGTGACATTCAATGAGGTAGTTTGAGACTACGAGCTGTAGCAAGTCATCTGGTGACATTCAATGAGGTAGT